>JBAHVQ010000052.1:0-11459 GCA_036872915.1 Nanipora kamurai
TGTTTTCGGCAAGTTGTCCTTTCGGCAAAATGCCTTTTCGGCGAAAAGTCCTTTCCTCAAATTGTCCGTTCGTCAAACTGTCCGTTCGACAAAATGTCTTTCGGCAAAATGTCTTTCGGCACAGTGTCTTTCGGCAAAATGTCCGGCCACCATACAAATAAAACAATAGAATAAAAAATATTTAAAATGTTGACAAATATTTGTTAGTTGTCAGAAAGCTTACGGAGGATTTTGGGGCATTGAAAAACACGAAAATAGATATCTGACGTGAACCATGATCTATACAATTGAGGCAACGCGTTAAATAGCCAGAAAATCTTGAAATATCTTGAATATGTTGGATGTATAAAATAAAACATATACCGAATATAATCATCTTGTAAAACTGTAGATATGAGTCAAAAAACAAGTGAGAATGTTTAAATGGTAATATTTCGAATTTATGGTTTTTGGTCGAAAATCCGAACAACCGATCCATAAACTTGCTATTAAATACCAACGATCTTTAAGTAGAATGGAAAAAGCTATGTTGGATGTCTTCTTCCAGGTTTGATGAAGAAGGGCCGCCTATAATGGTGTTTCTTTTGAATTTAAAGGCACTTGTAAAGTGAACTAGAGAATATTGGTATTTTACCAGGTTCGTGGTAAACTTATCGGGGAAATTTTCTTTCTTTGTATGCAAACTCGGAGTCTCAGAAATAACCCGAGTTCCTTTCGACCGAAAATATAAGGTTCGGAAGGGGGAAGTTAGATATTTTAAGTGGTAATCCTTCTAATCTTTTGTTGACAATACATCATCGACGTGTCTGTCGTAGAATGCAAGTTAGACAGGGCTGATGTTTCAGCACAGGAACCCTTTTTCGGAGGGCAAGGGCAATGTTGAATTCTACTTAATCATACAATATGAATAAGTGGAATAAAAATTTCTCATTTTGTCAACTTTGTCCGCATTTCAAGTTGTTGTTTAACTTTTTATTAAACATAGTTTACCAGGTGTGTTGCTATGCAGGGGGGTTTCAGACCAAAAAACGACCCCCCTTTCAAATTCCTGGTTGTGCTCCTGAATACAGTAATAACTTCATTAACTTAAAATGTGTTTGACTTTCATTTTTTCAACATAAACTCATATTCCATTAACTTACTTGCCAACAGTAATATGAAAATTGCCAGCAACTTTATTCACTTCAAAAGAACCAGAAAATCTACAACTATCAGGATCTGAGGTCTTTGTGCTTATATCATCTCTAAACAAAGACAAAATATTTAAAACTTAGTGAGCGTATCCACGAAATCCCAAGAGAATGAAATAACAGAAGGCATGTCGGCCATGTTAGTGTACTAGAATTAAGGAACTCCAGTATGGCGGTCATAACGTCAGGTCACCAGATCGTACTTTGGGTATTACGACCCTGTTTGCACAAGTGCAAGTATAAGCACGATCGCTTATTTTTTTTTTAATCACGATTTTTTTGCTGAATTATCATTTTTGTTATGAAGTAATGTTTGAAAAAGAGGAGCATGTGCCCATGATTAGGTAGACGTCACAAAATGATTTACAAGGCGGCCATTCTCGTAAAATAGTCATCTAAATTAGTTTGCAAAGTGTACTTCAAGTCGTAGAGCCTTAACCCTCAAAAATTCGGTTGTGTGGCAAAATGGCGGTATTTTCCCACAGGAGTTTCACTGCTAATAACATGCTAGAGTTTATGGTTTTATGCAGCTGAAAACGAAAAATTGAAATTTAAAACTAACCGTTCAGGCATTGCGGTGGGAAAACTTCCTTCAAACAACTCAACTTCATTGATTGTTCGGTATCCTTCTTTACTGGACTTCATCTTCTGGAATTTTCTGCATGACAACAGTATATGGGTCAAACATTGCAAAATAACCGACAAGATTATATAATATTCAACGGGCAACGGAGCTAAGTAGCTAGGTCTGTTGAACCCAATCAAAAAACAATCATCTGACATAAATTTTTCGTATTCTTTAAAGTAACGCAATATTAACTGTAAAATATACTAATGGATTTCATATGGGATGGAGCAATTACTAAAGTTTCTTGCAATAATAAAATGTATTAGTTACATAATAGTAATATAATACTTCAATTGCGGAACTGTAATATTCTACTAGACGATTAATGGAGGAACGACAGAAGATCAACATATAAATAACAAGGCAAACAAACGACAGACGGTCTGGCGATAGATGATTTCAATATGTGTACAGGCGTAAATGTATAATGACTCCATGTATATGGTAGATTGCAAAATCGTAATTTAAACAAACCTCAGCCATTCCTTCTGATTTTCAGCTAACTCAAAATAGGTCTAAAAAATCAAGCTTTTTTTTAGAAGATATTATTCCAAACTATATGAGGAAATGAAGTCACACTAAAAGTGATGTTACACTATGTAATTATTCATGGAACTTGTCTCGCAACGGCTTAATTTGTTGTGCTGCAGTTGCATGGGTAGAGGTGTTACATTTTGCAACGTTTTTTTGCTACTTGCCTTGCAATTATGACCGCGAGACGATGATACTGGGTACAAGTTGCTAGAGGGGTGTTACACTGTGCAATGTTTCAAACATTTGTTGCGTCACGCAATCGTTGCGCAAAGTAGAACTTGATTCTACTTTGTGCAATGCTTGCTGTAACAAAGATGTTCCGAGACTTAATGATTGCAGAGTATCTTACAGCAGGCAATTTCTCGAGCAACTTGCAACGCAACAAACTTGCGAAACAAGTTACGCGAAAAATTGCACAGTGCAACACTGGAAATATTATTTCCTTTATTATTATTATCATATCGTGACTTCGGCTTAGGCAGTTCATATGACAAACCTGACCTTAGCTCACCATCTGAGTCTTGGTAGCTCAATGGTTATAGCGTCTCACCGATCATCAGAGGGTTGCGAATTCGATTGCCGTCTAGGGATCAGAAATCGTTTTCCTGAGATAATGACTTGACAAACATTTGTTGTTTGTCTCATTCTCCTTGTCTTGAAAATAAAATCCTTTGTACAGATCACACTGTCCTGGACGTTGATGTCGTGGTTGCGTATACTCTCTTAAGCTTGATTTTCGCTAGCGAAGTTTTCCGCGCGAAAAATTCCGCGCGGATTGACTTCTTCTTGTTCCTCAGGAATAAAAGAGTTTTCAAGAGCCAATGAGAAACAAGAATTACGCAATGCGCGCGAAAAACTCTGCTAGCAGAAATCAGGCTTAACTCCTTCACTGCCACGGGATATTTTGATTATTTTATTTTGGCTAACGCCAGACGATTTTACTCGTCAAAGGGAGAGATGTGCCAGTGAAGGAGTTAATAGCTGGAGCGTCTCACCAGCATTCAGAAAATTACGGGTTTGTTTACCGTCTCGGGATCACAATTTTTCCGAATAAAATGGCTTAACAAACATCTTCAAAATGTAAAAGAAATACGACAAATGATGAGAATTTTCTTATGCACTTACTGCTTCTTGTTTTATGCCGCTAATTTCAATAGAAGATCCGGATAGATCAAGCACATCTGCACCAATATCTAATAAAAAATTACTTGAGAATATACATTACTGTATACTGTAGGTTAGCGATGTAAAGACGGGGGAAGGAGGGTTACGTACAGTAGCTCTCCACTGACAGCAGTGTGCCTCCTCCTGGTGTCTCCCTCCCTATTTCAAATTACATGGAGTGAATTTGGAAAAGGAAAACTTTAAATTGAAGGGTAAACGCATAACATTTAGATTTTGAAAATCTATTAACTGCTACCACATGTATTCTTGACGTTTTTTCCTTGTTCACTATAAAACAGAACTTTGTATTTAAAACTTTAAAACAGAACATATATTTAGATGAAGTAACATTGATACATTAACTAAAAGGCCCAATGCATATACTAACTTAATGTTACAGTCAAGAAGCCACAAGATTAAAACGTTATGAAATTATACAAAACATCTAACTACAGTACTGATTGAAAAAGTTTTATAGTTAGACATCTCAGTCTGTAGGCCTCTCCCAAATTTTTTCTGCCATCCAGGGTACTGGTCAATTTTTAAAACCCGGTTGTGCTGCTGGTTAAAGTGGAGTATACAGTACATGATGTTTATGAATAAATATTGCTTACCTTGACATTTCATAGCTACTGTGATGTCAACATTTATTTGAAGTTTACTAGATAATAAAACATATGTATTAATTATTAAATTAATAATTATGTACGTAAATTTACTTAAATTTTCTGATTTAAGGCAAACCATGACCTGAATAATGCCATATATATATGGGGACATCATATCATTTTGTTTGATGTAAACTGTCTTTAGCAGAGCAGACATTAAAAATCACCACTTTACATGTAGCTGATTACAGTAAGGGGTAAGGACTTACTGTAGTTTATTGTTGTATTTTGGCTAACGCCAGACAATTTTACTCATCTGGGCTAGGTTGTTTAAAGGGTGATTAGCTTAATCCAGGAAAAGTGACAGCTTTGGGGATGAAATACTGCAAACAGAGGAAAGAATGTTCAAAGTTTTTTGTTTATATATCATATAAGCATAGAAAGGTTTCATCCTAAAATGTTTTAACTAAAGCTATCAAACAGAACATGTCTAATAAAGGAGCTGATTAAATTTAACAAATGATTAGCATTAATCATCCTTCAAACAACAGGGCCCAGAAGTATGAGCTACAGTATGGTTGCCAAAGGGTTATTCGAGACTTCTGGTGCATGAGTTGTGAATCGTGATTCATGACCGTTTTATGATTTTATTGACTCAGTTTTCTGAAAGCACAATTCTCACAAATTGAATTTGATGTAACACTTTCAAGTATGGTTTTGGCTGTTTATTACTGCAAGTGTTTCACCATGTCTAAATTAGATCTGAGAGGTGATCAGACCTGGGATCAGGAATTATTTTTTGTGTTACTGACAAAAATTTGTCTGGTATGAAAAATTTTTTACAGCACACATGTGTTTGGCAAGCATGTGGACAGGTGGCTGGCTATAGGGGTTTCGTGACAGTTATACTGTATTACATTGTATACTATTCTGTCTGTGCTGTGTGTTTATTTATAAGTAAAATGTCAAAGAATGCTTAGATTTATTTCTAAACATCAGAATTGTGCAGTTAGGCTGTTGTTACACAGACTACTTACATGAGAAGGGGAAGGGAAAGGTTTTGAAAAGTCATGGCTCATTTTTCAAGAATTATCTCGAACCTAGGAGCATATTATTCCTTAGTTCCTGGCATATTTTTTGTTGACCAGTAAAGCTGTTATTCCAAACCCTTTGGCTCATTAATGGTGCATTCTGGGTAAATTAGACTTACCTATCAGAATCTGTATCCACTTCATAGTTATACTGTATATCTGTGGCACGATAATATTGAAATTCAGAGATCACCAAGATGCCAATAAACAAGAAGGTAAGAATTGTGACTGAAAATAATGGAAATTAACAATAATTATTACAATGGCTTTCATTCAGGAAAAGAACGTTTACACAAACACAGAAATTATATTTTCTGAAGGATTTTTAACTTAATATATCTAAGAGTTCAGTAACTACTAATTTGATATGTGCAGACTATTTAGAAATGTTGCCAAAAAGTATTCTAACTCACATTGTAATGATCTGTCTATCTATCTATCTACCTATCTATCTACCTACCTACCTACCTATCTATCTATCGATCGATCGATCGATCGGTTGGTCGGTCTGTCTGTCTATCTATCTATCTGTATATATATCTGTATGGTATGCTACATGTATGTGGTAATGAAAGAGAGTTATAAACACTGCTGTTCCCAGCTGATACTGTAGCTTGCTAGCAATCACAATTGTCCTCCCACTGTGCACTTGTATTTTTTACATATATTTGTACTTATGTCAGGATTAAAAGGTTAACTAAAAAAAGACTTAACTTTCTTGGTCCCAACATTTGGAGATATTTTGTTGAATAAAATTCTCTAATTTTATCAAGAATTAAATTGACATGAACGTGTGCATGTGCGAGCTTTGTGTTTTTGCAGACTTTTTACTGGAATATTTGTCAAGGTTGTCTACAAAGTAAAACAACTTAGAACTCAGCCCCAGGACACCAAATCTGACACTTTCTGACTACACAATTTTTGAGTCCCTGATAGGAATTGAACTGTCAATACTCTAATAACCAGTCGCTTGATGAAAGTTGACAAACATGAAATCTCATAGAATCAAATTCCACAGTACATGACTTGTACATGTTGGGCAAAGACAGTCACCAGAGTCACAAGCTGGTTTTCATGTACTGAAGGAATTGCTACAGTTATTGAGTCTAGAACTGCCACAGATGTGAGCATACTCTGACTTTTTGCCAGCATACTGTTACAATAGGTGTATACTGCTGTCTAATCTCTGTCAATAGACCTCATTGTCTTTCAGCATGAAAAAAAGGAAGAATTTTCAGGTGGAATATAGCTTTGGTATTACAAATGGTTTGGTGCCTATCCAGCAACACATTCAGGGTTTATGTCACACAGTTACAGCAGGATTAAGGTCAGGATTTGGGTCAAGATTATTATGAAGATTAATTATGGAATTTCTTTTCACTTAATTACTTATAAATTGCCGGTCAATTTAAGGTTTATTTTAACCCGTAACAAGCTGACAGACAAGTGAATGTAGAGAGATTATTTTTTCATTTTCTTGATTTTTCCACTTGGAATTGTTCTCTCTTGCATACGGAATCATTATACGGGGAATCATTACGGGGCCATTATATCACAGCGACTTATAGAAAAATAGATCTGTATCTGGAGAAAGAGTAGTACACTTTGGCTGACTTACCCGTTCCACCACTAGCAGTAGTCGTTTGATAACTTTCTGGTACTTTAGGGAAAGCATCCAATTCTTGAATGACTTTTAAATGTTTTCTTTGCCGTAGTTCACCTCCTAGTCGTCTCATTTTTGAACGTCGGATTATATTATAGTAAGTAGACTAGTTTAAAAGCTTTAATATAAAGGAGCGAAGTATAAGCGGCTCGTCATAATTCTGTTCCTTTATCTTTTGTTGTTAAATTACTAGTGGGTAGATATCCGCCATCTTTGTTGGTTGAACAAAACAATTATCCCCATTGTTCCTTATTTACTCCTACCTACCATACATTTGCTTTTGGTACCTGTTTGTTCGGTTTGCTGCTGAGCGTTGGGTAAGTCTCCTTTTTTAAAAAATATTTAATTAACTCATTAAAGTACTGGAAAATTGAAAAAAACAGTTCAAAAAAGACTGGCAAAAAATTATAAACGCATCAGAAATCCCTTTGCTGATTTACTTTTTACGTACATTCCAAAAAGCCTTGTTTCGAATACAATCTAAACTGGAACTGGAAGTTGGTAGATGTAAATTGCAAAAGTTTAAAGTTCTCTGAAGTCGGATATTTCGGGGGTAGGACCGAATAGGGATCTACCTTACGGTAACTTTATGCTTTAAAATATTTTTTTATCATGAGTTATAATAATAACCTGAACCATTACAAGAAATTTAATAAGTATCATAAACCGCTGACCTGCTATTTTTTTTTAACTTTTGAAAAAGTGGCGTAATGCTTGAGGTAAACATCATTGAAAATTAATATTAAATATTAAGGCACAAGTCGAAATTTACTTTTGTACTTTTGTACTTTTGTTGACTGGTATTTAGTTTGAAAGGTTTATGTTTTTTACATTGACGTTATTGAACTTCAATTTAACGGAATATTTAATTGCTTGTTGTAAATGAATTTCCTTTTAGCGCTATTAAAATTCGATTGACGCTATTGAAGTTTGAAAAGCGGGGTTGAAGATGCGAATCCCTCAAATAAACATCACTCAGTTTGCTTTAACGAAGTGCAAAAGGTGTAATACTTCTCAAATTTGAAACAAGTGAGTTTCCATCCGGCAGCTCTATTAACAAGCGTGATAAATTTTCTGCAGTGTTACTACGTTTTTGATTCGTTGTTTATGTTCTGACTTCTTATTGACTAATATTTTGTGAAGGTCGAGTAATTTATATAACGTAAACGAGAAAATGCGATGTTTTCCGTTTTTGACTGGTAGACAAGGGCGGACTGGCCAGTCGGGCTGACCGGGCGATCGCCAGTTGGGCCCCCTTCAAGTCCATTGAAAATTTAAGATGATATTGTACTTTCTTTTTATTGCATCTATGAGAGTAATGAGGCGATAAAAACAGTTTAAAATAACAAGATTGAACCAGTAACTGGACATATAACGTTCCCAAATTTGCGACGAATTATGACGCGACTGGAACATGGAGTTAAAGTGTCTAGATCACAATGGAAACCCAACATGAAGTAATTTCTTTTGCTTAACCGTTGCGCATGATATCGCGTAACTTTATTGTTTTGCGAAAAATATATGAATATTCATGAATAAAGCGATTAAAAGCGGTGCACAGAAAAGACGTGAAAAAAAACTACCAAAATTGCAAGAAGCAGCAGCACAATCTTACAGTTTAACAAATTATTTCTCATGTGCCAGTATGTTATAAATTACGATTAACCCTGTGGAGTTTTGACAGAGCATTTACATGGCCAATAATAAAGTTATGTAAATCTCAAAACAGAAATTATAGTCAATTATTTTCGGGTGGGAAGTTGGGGTGCGTTTCCGGGCCCCTTTTTTACCAAATCGCCCAGGCCTCTATGAAATAGCCAGTCTGCCCCTGCTGGTAGATATGGTACTCTGTGGCTACATTTCAGCTCAGTGTTTGCCTCCCCGCGTTTGAGAACTTATTACGCCTATGGATGTTGTAACAACTTGTTCACATGCAAGGCCAAACAGTCATATTAACAAAAGTAAACATGATTTAGGTTAGCCGATGTGGGAGAATGAACTCGGGTAGGGAATAACAATGTTAGCTGTCACTCAGAGTGACGAACCATATACCGGTCAAGTAGAGAAAACTTTACGTGGCCCGGCTGGGATTCGGACCCGCGACCTTCGGTTTTACTAGTCCGACGCTATGATAGGCTATATCAACCCATTGGTTAATAAATAAAGCACGATAAGTCAATAGGATTTCAGTCCACTGCGGTTTGATGGTAAACAGCTTTATTAAAACTACCGAGACTACGAACTCATTTGGGGAATATCTACGCTAACGTCAAATAATTGGTTCACAAATCTAGTTTAAAATGCATATTAAACTAAACACTTGTATGTACCACGCTGCAACGTTGTGCTTTTATATTGTGTTGTCTTGTCCATTCGGCTGCGGAGATCCCGTCATTTTTTATCAGAGAAGTTTTCTAAATATAGAATATTTTTAAGATCAGTCAGTATATATGCGGAGAAAATGATACATAGAACAAAAACCCCAGTTATTTGGGGGTTACTTGCTAATAAATAACAACATGGTTAGATTGATTTCTTTAGTTTGATTGCCCGTTTGAACGTTTCGAATACCTTGCATCATCTCACAATTTTTTTCACGCAAAGCCAGTCGGACAGCTGCACAGGTAGCAGTCGTGATAATTAATGCACGTAGCACCATTAAGGCAAGAGCATACTTTAATATTTTCACAATAAGTTTTACGTATAGTTAAATTGCACGCAACGTGATAGCGGCCATATTGGTGGAACTTTAACAAAGGAATCTCATTAACTTCCATTGTACGTGGCACCAAAATGGCCGCCGTACATGTTTTGAAGAGCGGAAGGTATACCCACTAGTCTCAATAACTAAGGAAAGTGAGCGAAAACATCTATTCGATGTTTTGAAGGCTAACAACTATCCTAACGATTTCTTAAAAAACTGCTTAAAACCAGTTACACCACCACCCACAAACACTGACGATGAAAATTCGATTATAAGTTTTGCGATGGTTCAGTATATTTAAGGAATTACGGAACCTATCAAAATAATGGGCACGTAAAAGTTGCCCAAACACCATTCCAGACGTTCTGGCATATTTTGCAAAGCCTAAGGATCTTATTGCGAAAGGTCAGGAAAAAGACGCGATTTATTCCATTCCGTGTAACAACTGTGATTAGGAGTACATCTGCCAACTGCTTGGAACGCACTTAAAGGAAACAAAAAAAGCAATTTTCTTCCTAAAAAAATAAAATTCTACGTTCTTGGACCAGGCGTGTCAAACCGACCAGACGATTAAGTGGGAAAATTAAGTGACAAGTACGGTGTTTGGAGGCGTGACATATCAATAGGCCTCCGCTTCACTGAATCACGACGACGGTGGTTTATTACGAGATGCTTATTTGCATTTCTTTGATAGATAACGTCATCAATGGTTGTCTGAGGAAACAAATGAGGACCTCGTGCTCAGATCAATCACCCTCGATGAAGACACTAGACAGGAGTACCTAGACATTGAATCATAAGCAATAGTTTTGTAAACTTGACGTTCAAAACTTTTCAAGCTAGAATAACGTAAAGACTACTTTCTACTAGGCGGAATTTTTCGCACGTTGGTACTCTTGGGCTCCCGGCAACCAATGAGAAACAAGGACGAGGCAGTATGCGCGGAAAATTTCGCCTAATGGAAACCAGGCTGAAAACTATGTCTGACTATTCACCTGGTTGAGTTTTAAAATTGTTATTAGATGAGTAATGGACGTTCTCTCAGAACGAGCTTGACGAAAGAGCTTGACGAACGTCGTGTGATACTTACCAAGCTCCCACATGAACCAAGTTCGTGTTCAACTTTAAATAAAATTGTTATTAGTAATAACAGAAATAATAACTACAATAAGAGATTTTATTTCTTCGTTTTATTCTTTTTTGTTATTCTTTTTTTAGTATGTTTTAACAATGCAAAGATTTGTAAAACTGGAGGTGTTTCGGTTTAATTGATAAAAATATTTATAAATTTTCTTACTTTGGTTTTCACATTGTTGGCCATTGTAGCCAGGTAAGCAAGTACATTTAAACTGTTTCCCTTGGTTGCTGCAAGAACCACCATTCTTGCAAGGGTCTGAAGCACATGGCGTAGCTGAAATAAACAAACAAAAAAAAATCTGACATCAAAATATTTTACATATGCAAGAGTTGGGATAAATTTAAAGGAAGAAAAAAGACTTGAGTCCCTCTTCCACCAGGTCCCAGTGGTTCTAAGGACAATCACCGCTAATTCTCTCTTTTTATGAGACTTCTTTTGTTTGATAACTTTAGTTGCAACATTTTAAATATAACTCTTTTTGTCTTCACATGATATACAGTATACATATATGTATGTATATATACACATAGTAGATAAACTCGTCTGGGGATTGCGAAAGCATGAAACACAGTGTAACGACGAGCTGTAAATATTAGATAACCTCAAATAAATTGTTACTATATATATGTGTATATATCAGAGAGAGAGAGAGAGACAGAGACAGAGAGAGAGAGAGAGAGAGAGAGAGAGAGAGAGACAGAGACAGAGACAGAGACAGAGACAGAGACAGAGACAGAGA
>JBAHVQ010000053.1:0-12454 GCA_036872915.1 Nanipora kamurai
ACGATTTAACCGACTTTTAAAATTTTTTCACGTATGTGCTAGCAATCATACCTAGTTTTAATATCGCCAATAAAAAAATTTTGCCTGTAGGGGCACTTTAAGGCTTGAACCCCCTTGTAGCATCCAGGCATGTTTGATCCATTATCATAGCCCTGTCCTCTACATCTACCTATGTCAATGTTATGTTCCTCAAGAACATTTAGGATAACCCTCCAAATATCTTCACCTTTTTTCTTCTCACAATCGTGGACTTGTAGAAATCCTTCCATGACTTCCCAGACGCCAGTTTCTGAACAGTATATTGAATGACAAATCTGAGTTGCTCGGTATGTTGAAACATCCGGTGTTGCATTGACAATCAGACCATAATAATAAGACTTCTCTATCTGGGATAGAATTCCATCGAGAACCTTCTTTGCACAAAGATTTACAAATTCATTCAGACTTTGCCAAGATAAATAGTGGGCTTGCTTGATGGTTGAATTGTGATTACCAATGAATTCCAAGCACCCGAGAAATAAGCCGTTGTCAGGATCACCTATGGCGGAGCTCGAACCTCTGAACAGAAGATTTCTTTCGGCTAAAAACAGTGTAACTTCAAGTAGACTTTTCACGATTTCCCTCCATCTTTCCTTCTCTTTGTCGAACTTCTGTTGTTGAAAACTGTCAATTCCTTTGCCCTTTCCCAGCGATATATTAAGATCTCTATTTGATGTAGTTAGAAATATGTTGAACGCTTTTCTCATGAGCTGGAGTTTTCTTAGAGTTTATGCCAGTTATCATTACAGCCCAATGGTGGATGACTGAATTCAGATTGAACAGAAGATGGTGATTTGGTTGTGAATAGGTAACAACAGAAACCGAAAAGGCTTTGTGCTCTTTCGCTCCATACAAGCCAGTCCCTCACCACTCTTTCGCCATTGGGCATTTTTCTTGCAAATATGCTCATAGGAAATGATCTGCTCTTGCTAACTTTTGGTAAGCTTTTGGGTGGTACTTGTGGTACCATTATGACAATAGAGTCTCTCTCATTTATGTTGACTGTTGGCTTCATACTTAGTAGTTTTTTTAATCAAACATTGTAGAGTTGGTTGACTTTTCTTGTTACTCCGTAACTTCTTGTTTTTTTCCTGCATGTCGTCCTTAATTTGCTCTTCACAAATTTTATATTCTGAATGGTGTTTATTTTTTAGATGCTAAGAAAAACAAAATAGTTTCATTATTCATGGTTTGATTTACAGAATTTCCATAACATTTGCATTTTACTCATGTATTATTTACACAATCAATCATACCTTCAGCAGATTTGTTGTGTTGCTAAGATGTTTCACTGAATCTCCACATAATGAACATTTGGAAATGCCAGAAGTTTCACATTGAAAGAAATAGTGCCACACAGAACTTCGCTTATGTTTGGTTTCACTGCATTCTTCCGTGTCATGCAAGGCAGAATCCATATTTTGACCTGTGGCAATTTTCCCATGTCATGTGACCAATATTGAAATCATCGATACTGAGAAATAATATCTACAATATCAATACTTTCAAATATCGCCCACCACTAGGATCAATCCTTTCTAATAACCTCATAACCATCTAAGTGAATGAGGTTATCAGAAATACTGAAGTCTAGTCTCATTGAATGCAATTAAGTCAATGTTTTAGTTGGACATTGAATAACGAATTTCATCTATTTTACTTAGTAAAGTGACAATATTTTAAAAAGCCATTTTAAAACCTATCCATCTGAATAGAATTTAGAGCGGTTGAAAAATTGCTGCTCACATTTTTGTCAGTTAAATGGTTAGAATCTAATGTCATAATACTTGGTTTACCTGCTTTAGGTACATTGACCAGTCCCTTCTCTAATGTTCAGTATAATAATTATAGCTTCAACATTGACCTTCAACAATTGAATTTCCGCCGCTATTTTGTTATTCTGCTCAATAAGGGATTTTATCTCTGCCTTGGACTCGTTATTTTGTTGATCTTCATCTTGTTTCTTTTGAATTTCATTAACTAGTAATTTAAAAATGAATATAAGTGTCCAGCAAGCGATTTTAAAAAAAGACATAATAAAAAGAAAAACATTTATTTGCTGACATTTCGTTGTTTACATCATAACATCTTCAGAGCATTTAAACTGATTTTACAAAATTTATACTATATATACTTACAATGATACTAGTTTTAAGTTACACAAAACGGTTACAAAATTTAAGGTCAACTAAGTAAATCAACTGTAAGTCAGAATTAAGTGGTTAGTAATTAAAATAAGTCGAGAGGGATGGATCTTATAGCGGTGTTAAGAACTGGGTTAAGCTTGGAAATTAGAAGACTGTCACGCATGAGAAGATCGGATTCAGAACTACCTGATGAGAGTATTTTGAAATCAGAGGCGGAAACAAGGTGTTTGTGAATGTGTTTATGTGCAAGTATACTTGACATAGTTGAAACTGAACGGTTCTTTTCAGTCAAAGGCAAAACACCCATATGCTCCGAGACACGTGTCTGAATATGTCGGCACGTTTTGCCCACATATAATGCCCCACAGCATTGATACTTATAAGAATACACGACATGTGATCTCGGATCAAATGGAAAGAAATTGGAGAGGTGGCAGTGAAGGACAAAAGACAACACGTACAGAGATGTGTGGATAAGCTGAGGAGAGTATTTTATGGAGATGTGAATGGATCTGTAAGCCATGATAACCAGTGAAAGGAAGGCATAAATAAACAATCTTTTTTGAACAGGTGTGAACTTTGTCTTGGGATGTATAAATCTTGTTAGGAAAAGACTTAATACAACCGTCCAAGAAAGCTCCAGGATAGCCATTAAGAGAGAAAGTGTGTTTGAGTTTCTCCATTTTGGAATGGAAAAATACGTAAGAAGAGCAACTGTTAAAATACATGAGTAACATATGGAGTAACAGACCTCTTTTGTAAATCATAGCGATAAAACTATCGAAGTTGGTAAATAAACCAGTGGATGTACTTTTGTGATGGACAGAGGTTGAAAAATCCATTAGAACGTATTATGTTAATGCAGGGGTGGGCAACCTTTCAGGAGAGTGGGCCAGATCCGTCAAACTTTTGCTTCAAGCGGGCCAAAGGTAATATGAAAAACATTGACGATAGTCTAATAATGATAAAGCTGAATTTTCAAAGCAGTTACAATGTATTATGTAACTTTGGTTAAACTAAACTAAACAAAGCTTACAGTACACTAATGACTAATCAGTAATAAATCTAAAATATTTTACACTGCAAGGAAGTTAGCAGAGAATGGTAATATTTAAAAAACTAAAAACTAATTGTTTGGACTTATGTTTTGGTGTTTCTAATGTGATATTTGACATTGTTTTGAGTCAACAAGTTTATTGATATCAGCTCTAATTGAAGAGTGTGAAATCCGTAACTGATTTCTCAAACTGGGGTCCGAAAGCTGAGCCCTGTATTTTGTTTTGACATGCTTCATTTTGGAAAAGAATTGCTCACAACGGTAAGTGCTCCCGAAGTAACACACATCGTCTTGCAAATTCTGTTATGTGGGTCAGACCCTCTTCCTTTGCTACGTACAGCTGGTAAAAGTGGAGCAAATCGTCTTGTGAATTGGCATTTTTAGTTCAAAATTGCTTTACATATCAAGTAGTTCGAGTTGCAGGGTACTTCGATAATCGCTTGCATCGACTCTGAATGGATTAGCAAATAACTGAAATATTTTTTGATGCCTCCTAAAATCTCCAAAACGCGATCCAAATTCTGCTGACAATGTCTTTATGCTGCTTGCATATTTTTCAAAGTTTGCTGGGGAAATATTCACTCTTGTTGTTAAAAGCTCAAAATGAGATGTGTCCTCTTTACTGAGCTGTCCTAAAAATAACTGCAATTTGCTTTCAAAAGACAAGACATGCTGAAACATTTTGTCACATACTTGATCTTTGCCTTGCAGTTTGATATTAAGGTCGGAAAGATGAGGTGTCAAGTCTGTTAGAAATGAAAGGTCGTTGAGCCGCTCATTGTCACCGAAAAACGAAATGTCCTGCTCTTTTTCAGCCATGAATTTGCATATTTCTTCCCTTAACAACCAGAATCGTTTTAACGTTGCTGATTGACTTAGCCAACGAACATTAGAAAAGAAAACAACATCCCCAAATTCTGTTTCCAAATCAGCCAACATTTCCTTAACCTGGCGGTGGTTGAGTGCACGGGAGCGAATGAAATTTACTGCTTTAACAACATGTTTCATTACATCTTCAAAATCAAGAACTTTACTGCACAAATTTTCTTGATGAATAATGCAGTGGTTGACAAGCACATTGCATGCATCTAATATAATTTCTTCTAAAAAGATTTTTGTGAAACTTTTATGTTTGCCGATCATTGATGGTGCCCCGTCAGTTGTTATTCCACATAATGTAGTCTTGTCAAGTTTATATTTTTCACAGAGCTTTGTTACCTCATTCGCTATATTCTTTCCAGTTGCTGTCCCCTTTAAATGACACATCAAGGAGTTCCTCTGACCTCGAATTCGTTAGTAACAGCTCGAATAAATACAGCGAGTTGCACTGCGTCTGCAATACCTGTGCTCTCATGCAGTGCCATGCTAAAAGCGGCGCACCGTCCGACTTGTTTTTCCAGTTGGTTTTCAATATCCTGGTTCATGTCTTCTAATGGTGCGTCGAGAGAGACTGATGTTTTCCATATCCTTTTTCTTTTCTGGGCAAACTTCGTCAACAGAAATAGTCAAGCAATCTTTTATGAGCTCTCCCTCACCGAAAGGCTTCCCTCTTGATGCAATGTTCTCCGATCTTAAAACTGACTTTAATTGATGCCTCTGTATCTTTTTTTTGCTGTAACAAAGAAGCTTTGCTCGGTTTCAATGGATTTTTTGAAGTTGAGGTACTTGTCATTCCTAATCTGGTCTTGTCAAACTGTCTTGTGTGTTTTGTCTGATAATGTCTATGTTGTACTCTTTCATGATGGCAATGGTCTCACTGCATATCAAACAGAGAACTTTGTTGTTTCTTTCTACTACAAAATAATCTGTTCCCCAGCTTTCCTTGAACGCATGACACTCGGTGTCAACTTTACGCTTCTTTGGCATGTTTTCCTCTTACCTTCGTTCGAACAACTTGTAAATAAACTTCAGAAGAAATGACTCTGTATTGAGCTAGAGTTATATAATCAATATTTATGTTACACGTGATCCATTGTAAAGTTGTGGTGGCATGTGCTATGCACGTGATTTTTCTTTGTTATGTTAGAATTATGAAATATATTTTTTAGTCTCCAAAACAGACTCCAGTCTCATTCATATATAACTGTAATAGCAACTCCTCTGAAATATTTTGAGATAACATTTAATTCTAAGCTGGAAAATCTTTTAATTATACTTTTTAGTAAGAAAGTACAGAACTATCCATCAATCAATGTTACAGATTTAATATACGTAAATAAAATTTTATCCAATGAGAAACCAGAAAACAGTTTACAAAGTCAAGGCTGTGACTAATTTTCCAGACATTTCCTTGTCTTGCTTTCAACATGAGCTATTTACGCAAATAATTAAGAGATTGAGATATTTCAATAGGCAGGAATCAGTATCTGCTACTGCTGGGACGATCATCCTTGCCAAAGAAATAAAGATTTTTATAATATGATTCTATCATCTCGTGGGCCGTAGGTTGCCCACCCCTGTGTTAATGTCTAGAAGAGGGAGGGATGAAGTGAGTGGGGCAGTTAGCTAACCAGGCTTTTTCATGATATGAAAGAAAAATATTAGCAAACAGAGGACCAAGAGGTGAGCTCATAGCAACGCCATCAACTTGCTTTATATAAAACACCATTAAACAAAAAATGACAGTTTTTTACAGATAAATCTAGAAGTTGGGTAAACTGATCATGTGAGAAACCATAAAAGTGAGTGGCATTAGAGAAGCATTTATCTATGATTATACTGATAGTTTCATCTAGTGGTATATTAGTGAAAAGGGATTTAATATCAAAGCCCGCCATTACAATATGGTTAGTATTATAAGGTAGATTATGTAATTCTTTAACAAATGAGAATGTGTCATATATTGTAAAGATATTAGTAGAAAAAGGACGAAGAAGTGGGACAAGAAATTTACCAAGTTTATGACAGTGAGTTCCAATAGCAGAAATAATAAGTCTAAGTGGATAATTAGGTTTATGTACTTTGGGGAGACCATATAAAATACCTGGTCGGGAACCCATAGGTGCGAGCTCATCATGCAATTGTTGAGAGATTATTTCATCAGATTTGAGTTTTTTTAAGAGTTTACGGACTTTTTCTTCACAGTTAATCATCTCTTTAAGGGTTAGAGTTAGTCATGTCCAAGCGATTAAATTTGGTGTTATCGTTCAGAATGTCTAGCATTCTTGAGTTGTAGTCGTTCTGGTTAATGATGGCAACGCCATTTCCTTTGTCTGGTTTGATATGGTAAATGTTTTTGTTGTATTGTAGATCTTGGAGGTATGTAGTTTTTGAAGCCAGTCAATGCGATGTCTTTAATCCGAGTTTTCATTAACTCTTCGTCAAGGTCAGGGGTAGTTGGTATACGTTCTTTTTTTAGTAGACGGAATAACATCTTAGATGGAGCGAGAAAATCACAGGAACACAATCTGTGTGGTGGTAAGGAGAAATTCAGACCATGGGATAGATTTTTTTTTCAGTATCGGTGAGTGTGCATGACAATAAATTGAAGATAACCTTGTTTGGATCTGGTGTAGAAGATTTTGATACATCGCCATACAAACGGTAAAGTTTCTTTTCGCCTCTTATTTCAAAATACTTTCGTCAGGTAGTTCTGAATCTGATATTCTCATTCGTGCGAGTATTCTAATTTCCAAGCTTAACCCAGTTCTTAACACCACTATAAGATCCATCCCTCTCGACCTATTTTAATTACTAACCACTTAACTCGGACTTACAGTTGATTTACTTAGTTGATCTTTATTTTAATTTGATCTTTATTTTAATTTGTTCGTTTGAATTTTAAATTTTGTAACCGTTTTGTGCAATTTGAAACTAGTATCGTTGTAAGTATATATAGTATAACTTTTGTAAAATCAGTTTAAATGCTCTGAAGATGTTGTGATGTAAACAACAAAATGTCAGCAAATAAATGTTTTTCTTTTATTGTCTTTTTTTAAAATCGCTTGCTGGGCACTTATATTCATTTTTAAATTAGGCTTTCCGCCTGGTGTATCTATTGCTACTGTTCATTAACTAGCATTGGCAGTTTGTTTAATTTGTCTCTGTAGTACCCGCAATAACTGCAATTACTGTCTTTGTTTTCTACTTTGATTATGTTGTCTTCAACTCTTTATTATTTTGGTTTTCATCTATTGCTTACTTCGGTAGAGCGGCATAGCTCTCCAGAGTGATGTATAAGTTATTTTGATAGTTGTCTTGGACTACTGTTCACTTTTTATTAGTCAGACCGTCCCATTTTACACAAAACTTGGGGTTGCTGAATTGAATTGTTTCTCCACGAGGGGGTGACATTCCACTGAGCTGTAAATCAGCTTTAATAAACTCCTTCAGTGTCTCCAAGTCACTCTTCTGAATATAAATTGCCCGTATAAATATAAATTTTATGCACGTATATTTCAGGAACTAGAAGATGAGGGAAGCCTTGATGTCTTAATGATCTTCACCTTTTCATCTTACGTCATGTTTATATCCCTCGAATCAATCGATCTCTACAGGAATTTGTTAATCAAATGAATAACCGTCCAGTTTCAACTGAACACAACCAATCCCCGTTTCAGATTTAGGAAAGAGAGGATGCTAGAGAACATTCACTCTGGACACACTGCAATCTCTCCAGCAGATGCAGAACACTTTTGAGTGGACCCACTTTCAGAATCTATGATTGCTTTTTTTGAAATTTTTATTTATCTTTGTGACACTGTGATTTAGTAAGTATTTACTGTAGAAGTTTAAAACTCGGCATATTTACTCTTCATAACAATATCTAGTGGCTGAGACTCCTTAATTTTTCATATAAGTCACCATTGCACAATTATTGACAAATCTATTAAAAAATTCTTCCAAAAAAGTATATAAATAACCCAAAAATTCAAGTTTTGACAATGACTTTTTTTAAAAGCACAGTGTCAGACACTAGATCAGGTTGGATCATTTTTATTATTTGTGTGATTGGTTTTTGAGATATGATGTTTGCGATGCAAATTAATTATGGGTTAATTAGCCTAATTAGTAACTTTTCGAAAAAAAATTTTGTATTGTATTTTGCTTTGGGTAAATTTTTTTGCAGTAATAGCTCCAAAAATAAAAAAAATGCCTGAAAGGGTATAACCACCAAGCAAACATTTGTTGTGTCCATAATATATGACAAGCTTTATTTGTTATGTTCAAAGATTAGATACTGTAAACTAATAAAGTACAACAAATTCTGAACAGCAATAATTTAACCCAACATCAAGAACATTGCAGTGGTATGAAGAAGTTATATCAACACAAAAACCAAGTTATATTCTATATACAAAAAGCATAATACTACATAATGTAATGTATTGTTTTTTGTTCACCAAACAGGTGTAACTACAAAAATTCTACTTTTTACCAAAATAAGACTGAGAAAATGCCATGTCATATAGTGTAAATAATTGTTGTGGTGAAGGTAATGGGAACTGATTAGATGCCCTTGGTAGTTCTAATATGTTTCCTTAGGTGTTGCTTCTTGTCCAGCCTCGCCTTCAATTGCTGTTTCCAATGGCATAATAAAATGGATTTCTGGTTGCTCGACAAACCCAAGTACTAGCTCTTCTGAAGCTCCTGTTGCAAATTGCAAGATGTCACTTAACTCCAGCTTTTTTTGTCCACACAACCTTCTACCTCCTGCAACCTCCCTTGCATATTTCACAAACATGTGATAGAGCTCTTTTTACCTTTTAAAGGCATTACTTCCTTCCTGTGAAAACATTGGTTTTAAGATATGTAGCAGCTTTGGGACACAGAGTTGTTGTTTAGCACCTGGCCTCAGTAAGTCCACCATCATTGGCAGCTGTTGGTTGGCAGAGAGCATACCAAGCATCTGAAGACCTCTTTGAAGTTGAAACACACATGGATCTGAGCTTTTTTTTTGAAGACAAAACTTGCTGCAATGTGTTTTTATCAAGAAAAACTGGCATTTGTCCATTTTGCAACATTGCTAATGCCATCATAATACCAACAAAAAAATAATCATTGGCAAGGAATGTTCTTAAACCATTGTCAAAGTATTTTTCTTTAATTGCCTGATTCATTAGTCGTATCCATTCCTCCCAGGGGCCTCCAAGATCAACTGACTCCTCACCCATAAAGTCTACTTGGAATGTCTGTCTGAAGTCATCAACAAATTCAAATTCGCTGAATGTAGTCTCCAATACTCGTTCTCTATCAACAGTGGTGTCATTTACATCCCCCTCAATTGTTCTGGCAATATCCAGAGATCAACCAGTGACAATTGCTTGTTGTAAAAATTTCAATACCTCAGTGGGATGAATAAGATTCAAACTTTTTGCTTTGGCAATTATTAATTGAATATCAAAATTGCCGTGGATAGTTTCCTTATCTGATTGGTCACTTTGTGATAAGTCAGCAATAGTGGGTGACTCACTGGAAGTAGTGGCCGGGTTGCTCTTGCTATTAGCAGCACTACTCATCTCTGTGCCAGGGTTGCTCTGTACAGGTGCTGGTACATTAACCTCACTGGTCAAGTCCACAAGAGTAATATCAGTGTCAGCAGAGACAGCTGTTTGGGACGTTGTAACATTGTTAACACTGAGAATAGGCTTTTCTGGTAGATCTTCTTCAGCAGAGTCGCTTGCAGGCTCAGTTTTATATAACAATCACAGATATATACAACCAGATGGTGCAAGTGACTTCAACAATAGCTTAGCATCTATTTGCTTGCCGTTTGGGATGTTTGGTGTCAACAAAGTACCTGAGGAATTTTTTACTATTTTGAAGGATGACCCTTCAGTCTCGCCATGTAGCAAACTTGCTAGTTCATTATGGAGTTGTGTGGCATCCCAGGTTCGACTTACATCAAATCCTGAAATGACTCTGCCATCTTTTTCGAGTTCTACTTTCTCAGTTTTCGTAGGTACTCTTTTGCACCCCATTTCGATGACAACAGCGTCCTTGGTTACTACATCCGAAGTTACTGGGCGATCAACTGATAGGCAACGCCTGCTAGCTACGTTTTTGACTGCGGGATATGGTCGGGAACTTGCTGATGCTCTTCTACTTCTGTATCGTCCTGTATGGGAATTTCTTTCACTTGTCTGACTTGGTTGCCCTCGTGCAACAGTTGGAAATCTTCTTTGCAGCTCACTCAATGCACTACTGGATGGAACTGGAGGCACAGTAGACAGTGGATCTTCTATCACACTTGTAACTCGGTTAATACTTTCTATCAAATTCTGTGCTATTGCTCTTATTTGTTCCCTTAATGAAGAATCAACACCTGCCATGTTTACAGTGCTCCAAGTGTCCAAGTGCTGGGTTAACAAACTACAATTGCGCGGGATGTTTGTAGGGCCGCTATGCCTCTTGGGATATGCCAATATTAATCGTATACAGGCACCACAAATTGATTGGAACGCATAAAAATAATTCAAACATCCAATAAATTAATTATTACACAAAGCATATATATCTATCTTGTGTAAATAAATAATTCTGTGTTAGTAAAATTAATTCTGACAATTTCGACCAGAACGGGCCTCCATAAATGATTGTGAAGCTCCTGTATCTCTTAAGATTTTAATTGGTATCAACACAATGTTGGCCGTTGTAAAGCGATACCGAACCATCAAAAATAAATGGCTTAAATGTATCCTTGACAGGGTTAACAGCACTCGTGACCTCCCATTCCTTCTCTGTACTACAAACATTCTGTTTATTATGAATAATTGGACTTTGCGATTTATGTGCTTCATAAACATTATAATATTTAGCTTTCTGATTTGATGAAGAAATAAAACCGGTTGGTTTTGGTAGTGGTCTATTCATTTTAAGTGTGTAGCACTCTGTCTTCGTATGGCCTCTACCTTTACAATAATCACAAACAACTGATTTAAACAGCGGTGGTGCTCTATGGTAGGGGTCTTGCTTTTCATGGCGTGTTTTACAGAAATCGTTGTCTTGGTCTCGTCTCAGAAATTCTTTAGGTGGATATTTGCCCTGTGGAAGTGATGGCAGACTTATTTTAGTTCCTGAATTCAAAAACTTGTGTGTTAGCGAAAAATTATCTGCCAAACGCGCTGCATCACTTAACGTTTCTAGCTTTCGATCATGCACGAAAGTTCTAACCTCATTACTAAGGCAACTTTTAAATTCTTCAATCAAAATTAATTCACACAAACGATTGTAGTTGTTTTCAACCTTTTCTGATGTGCACCAATGGTCGAAAAGTTGAGCCTTATCTTGCGCAAATTCAAAAATGAAATATTTGGAAACGAATAGGGATTATATATCTCACCTCGAATTTCTTCATTTAACTTAATATTGCAATTGTTGTAAGATTGGTCATGCGCACTGCGCTGGAAGGGGGTTTCGCACAACCCAATTCATATGCACCCCCTCTTACTCTGCTGGAGGGCGGTACAGAGAGCACACACACGTGTTCACAAGCTCCGAAAGCAACATTTTCTATTACAGTTTTTCGCCTTCAACACTTATTGTTACAAGGTAATTGTTGTCTTAAATTCTTCTTTGGTTTCTATAGTCAATGCGGGTTTTTTGTTCTTCAGCAATCTCGGCGTAAGTAATTGCTAGTTTATTGTTTTCGTCATTGTTTATTCGTTCATAATCACTCTATCATGAATAGTTCTCTCCCAAGTGTATTGTTATTTGGCCATTCCTTTATACGATGTCTTCAAAACGACCTTTCCTGGGGATTCGACTCTCGTGCCAGAAAGGATTTTAATCTCAAAGAGAATGCTATTGTTTCCACTTTTGGCGTCGGAGGTCGCACTGTAGCCAAATTGCTAAAATACGATCTGCACGTAGTAGATAGGGTAAAACCGAAGGTTATTATTCTTGAAATTGGCACCAATGATCTTTTGAACACAGACCACAATGTCATCATCAAAAACCTAGTTAACTTAGCCAAAATTTTACTCGACAAATCGTCGGTAAGTGTGGTTGGTGTCTGTCATATCACACCACGTGGCCGTTTCTTCCCCAACGCCGATCAATTCAATAAATCAGTCCGGACTTTCAATTGCTTGGTCAAATCTGCTTTGGAACATTTTCCCTCTGTTTTTTGTTGGTCCCATAAAGGCTTTTCTCTACCTACCACGGACTTATATCTCCCCGACGGGGTTCATGTCAATGCTCGTGGACAATATGTGTTGTACCGGAGCTACAGGGGCGCCATTTTGAAAGCCCTTCGTATGCTCTAGCTAGT
>JBAHVQ010000054.1:0-10858 GCA_036872915.1 Nanipora kamurai
TGGGTTCGATTCCCGCCTAGGGCTCAGAAATCGTTTTTCTGAGGATACGAGCTTGACGAACGTCCCCTGTTGTTCCAGTTTCTAATTATATACTTCAATGGTTTAATCTTTTAAGACCGTTCGAAGCTAAAGGATTATCCTTGATAAATTCCTTGGTAAACGACCAATCCTTTGGCGCCAAATGAGATAGATTAGAACGGAAATAAACCATCGTAATTATCCAAGTTTTCATGCGAAATTACAGATGAAAAAAATACTACAAACTCCAATAAATCCAATTTAAGCCCAAACCTAATAAATTTCAAACCATGGCGAGCACGAGAACATATAAATAACAGTCTACCCTGGTTAGTTTTAAGTTCTGGTCATCAGAACCAAATGACAATTTTACAACGAAAACATCGGTGATCACTTTGGTGTGTGTCGAAAAGGAAAATACATGTCCCCATGTATTTGATTTTCCTTATTTTAAATGGTATCAGAACCAACTTCCTAACAACCCTGACATACAAGAAGTTGTTCGGATTGTCCTTTGTTATACAACTTCGGGTAAGAGAACCTGACTCTCGACGAATGCTCCCTTGAACCTCACGAATAGAAGTAATTCAAGTGAATTGTGTAGTCGTAGATGTTGCCAGCAAATCAGTGATGTTGCCTTACGAACCAATAACAACCAATTACGTTAAAGCTCGTTTCCTCCCTGCATTAACAGTGCCTGAAAATACGCACTCATACACACTGGATAGCACTTCACAAATGTAGCTTTGAGTCAGGACATGTTATTAATTTCACATCTTTTCGCAATCCCCGAGCTTCGATTTATGAGAGGCCTTGTCGTTTATTCCTTTGTTTGAGACGAGATCCTTTACAAGCAGATATGCTTGTTGGTTGACTGCACTATAAAGCACAGAAGTTTTGTTGATTTCTTCAGTACGACCTACTCTAGTAGTAACAGCATTAAGATTTTAAGGTAAAAAGCATAAATTACGATGTCGTGTGTGTTTGTAATTACGCAATACCCAATCCCGCGGAGAGCTATCAAGTTTCGTGACTTCACGCGCAGCTGGTACAAACAGTTTTCAGGCCTTCAAACTGAGCCGAATGGAACCAAAACACGAGAATCGGCTAAATTCGAAGATGTCCTCTTCAGTTACGGCACCTAATAACTGCGTCGCATCAGTTTTAAAAAGTGTAGTTAAAAACAATCGATTTGTATTTCAAAACTTCATTCCAGAGATTTTGGAGAAGTACACACGTCGGAATATCAGGCTGTCAATTTTCATGAAAAGAACAAAAATACTGAAAGATAAACAAAACAGAAAGAAAACGCGAACTGCGACGCACGGCGATGCATTGGTAAATACAGATACAAAGACCACATACGAATAGAAAGAAAATTCGATAACAAATGAGGTAAGTTCGCAATGTGTATTTGCTTTTGGCGCCTATTATTAAACGCAGGGGACAACTTGCCGAACATAATGAGCAACATGGCGAAAATATAGAATACGGTAACGGATATCCTGACACGTTTTCGTGCGAAAAGAGGAGGAGCGGAAAAGACGAACATGTAAATGCAAACAGGTCCGCACAGGCGCTGTTGCCACTGGGGACGAAATTAATGCTAATCACCGAGTAATGTGAATGAAGACATCTGTTTACCAAACTGACTGATCGGTCAGTTTTTGAATCTCATTGACAGGCAGTTGATGGATGTGACAATGTTTTAAAATGTTTACAGTAGAGGTTCGGATTGAAGATAAGCTCCACTTTTTTTTATAACTGTCCTGCTGACGGGGCCAACTGTAGATAGGGTAACACCGACGCGTCGATCTCGACGAGGAAAACGGCAACAATAGCCGGAGATACTGCTTATCCTTTTAATAACTAGAATTCATTTGAGCAGAGGAGAAGGCAGCGCCTACGACGGGAGAGCCGTTTGTCCTTTTCGAGGCAGTTTCATAGCCCCAGAGAGCCACATCAGCCAGCGATGTCTCTCCTAGTTCAGTCGGGTAGCGACGATTTCGCACAAACTAGGGACATCAAGGTGACACTCAACGTCGGCGGTCAAAGACATGAAACGCATCTCAGCACTTTGAACAACTTCAAAGACACGAGGCTGACTTGGATCAGTGATCAGATTAAGCTCGACCCTCGGCCGAACAGGGAGTTTTTCTTCGATCGCCACCCAGGTCTTTTCTCCCACATTCTCAACTACTTTCGCACCGGAAAGCTTCACGCACCGAGGGACATATGTGGACCGATGTTCGCAGAAGAACTTAGTTACTGGGGCATCGATCCAAAGTTGATCGAGCCTTGCTGTTGGTCGTATTATGACGAGCACAACGAACTTGAAGAGAAGCTACAGGGATTCGGCGCTCTGGAAAAGGACAGTGTTGTCGAAAGCATTTACGAAGAAGACGAGAACTTTGACGACTTAAGCGACGTCTATCCGGAAGCCGAACGAGGACACCGAAATCAGAAATGCGGTGGACATATCCACAAGTTGTGGCGCAGGTATTCTACATCAGTATGGCGCTTGTTGGAAAATCCATATTCATGCACTTTGGCATGGGTAAGTAGGTGAATGTTTAGAGGACTGTTTTGAAATGAACGAACTCCCTTCCATTAGAACTAAGCGGCTGCACTGAGCAGTATCATTCACACCTGTTTACATAATTGTATTCATATGTAGATGCTAGTTGATGTCGCAGTACAACAAGGAAAAACAGATTTGGTTCTCGTCTCCAAAGATACTCCAATATATATTTTCTGACCGCTTTTATCGCGTTGAACCCATTGAGAGTTTCTGGTTAGTAAAACTGCACTTCCAAAGCAACAGAAATTTTCAAACAAAATGTCAAGCAGCGTTATCATCGCTTATCTTAGGAAAATATCACTTTTTTCTCTTCGGCGTCGACTGGCGCAGGGGACGGTCGACCAAAAAATTCAAAGATCTCGCTCAAAGCCTGAAGTCGCTAAATCACGAATGGGAAAACAACAAGAATAATTAACGTAAGACTTTCTTTCACAGGACGGTGATGCAGACGATGTTTACAAACAAAATATACTGCCAAACGACGAGTGATGAGCAATGGTTTTTCGGCTTCAAATTTAGATGTCTTTGTGAGAACGCATAAAGATGACATGAAACTAAAGTCGTAGTCTGTAAAACGTTTACCGCTACGGCGTAATAACTTACCCAACTCTGAGAAAAAACGTTTCTCTGAACTCCATGTACAATGAATAAAGACTGCATGCAAAAAAAAAAGCTGAATGGGTAATGGTGCATGTGAATTAACATCGAATAATTTGACAACATGTAGACGATCAATGAATCTATTAAACCAAGCCGTCGCATAATAAGACAGTCATAACAACCATGACGACACTACTAGCGACGACTCTTCCAATTTGAGGTGGCAATTTTAAATATCTAAGCGAGACATAACCTTCTGCACCAAGTCGTATTCCTGTCCTTAAAAATCACTAAGCCATCTCTTTCGTACCTCAGTTGAATATCATAAGCCATTGACAAGAAAAACTATTGCGTAGATTATAGGGATAGAGCTGAAATGGCCAACAACAGTCTCATAACGGAGGCAATGTGATCAGGATTGGAATGAAAAGAACTGAAAAACTATTAAACTACAATTATGTATATTACTAGCGGCAAAGCGTACAGAAAGCTCTGTAGAAAAACAGGTGGAGAACCAGTCACAGCTATTAAATTAGGATCTGGCATCAGGTAATTGTAATTTGAAAAAAAAAACGACATTAGCATTTGATGACTTATTCAAAGAAAACTAAATGATTTTTCGAAGTAAGGCATTACGGCAGTTTTTCGTTACTAGCCATTCAAAGTCGCGACCGCATCAAACCACAAAATGGAAAACCGTCAAATTCGCAGCGGTTCTTCCTGAACCTTTATTGTCAACGTATCTGGCGTTTTCATTTGAAGTAGTTAAACGACGAAGAAGCGAAAGTCGGCAAAGGGAGAGTAAGTGGAAGGAAACCTCAATTAATATCTGGTGTTACGTCGGTAAAACGAAGTTGCATAAGTCCGAATAAACGGTACATAAAGTCGTATCATTTCTGTTTTTTTTCCAAGACTAAGTATTGACGATGCGCCATGAACGAAAGGTTTCCAACAGCACGGAGCCACATGACAACCGAACAGTATTGCAGACGATAGGCGAACTCTCGTTAAGCATCCGTACTTGGAAACTGAATTCTCGGCTCCCGTCGGTGGGGATGGACATGTTGATACGCCCCAATCGTGGATCTATCGAAATATAGCTGCAGAGGGACTGTGTTAAACGAGCATCTGCAGGCTCGACTTGATGGACTCACGTGGCTGGGTCGAGCGGTGGACCCACGTGATGCCTTAAGGCTGCGTTACATGGTCCAACTTTTCGTGCAGCTTGTGTCGTGAAAAAACCCGTTACGGTTAATTGCACGAAGAGGTGTTACGCCATGATCGACGTGCAACTTGGGGAAATTTGTTGAAGTTGCAGTTTAACGGAGAACTTACACCGTAGGCAGACAGTGCAACACTGAACGCAAACTTGCGTGAAATTCGGAACGGTATGCCCAAGAAGACTGTTTTGTATTGGCATAATTTGAAGAAAATTTGAAGAAAAGAAATCAGTGAAGGTAAAGGTTGGTGAAAGCCTAACCCGACTGTTACTGTAGCCCGACTTTCCCTAATGCTTATCTAAAATCTAATTCTAATATTGCCCGCAGGCTTCAAATCATATTCTCGTCTATGACATTTAGTAACTGCTAAAACATTGCGTGCAATGATGCACAGTGTGACACCTAATTTTTTGTAATGCAACAGATAACTAATTTTTTTTGTCGCAAGATAACTTGCGTGAAAAACTGCACCGTGTATGACGGGCTTATGTGGCTAGTAGTTTAGAGTTTGATGAATGTACATGCATCGTCCGTCATGATCACAACATCGGATGTGCTTAGCATTAATGCACAACAACTATAACGTCATGAACTGAATGGTCCGTATACTATAGCTGAATCTCAAAGTAACGAGCTTGCTAATTTTTGATTTCGATGGCTTCTATACTTTCAGATATTTGAAACTTCCACGTATACGATAGAATTCTTCTCTTTTCATATACATGTATATTTATACAGTGTAGTCATTTTGGATTCTTTCCACTGGCGAGAGACATTGTTACTGCGAGAGAGATAAGAACAATTTTAACACGAATATCTTGATTTGTTGGGTGATCAATGAGTTCAAAAAGTATTTGGTTTGACATTATTCCTGTCAACCGCTGAGAGTATCATTTTAGAATTAACAACTACAGTGACTAACAACACCTGTAGTCGGATATAGTGAGAGAATTGGATGGAAACTGAGTCGCAAGAAACGTACTCGACACGAGGTGGTCCTATACAAAGAAAGATTTGGAGGGCTTTCTTTTCGCAAGAAATGTTAAGACTTGTGGTCAAACGAGAATTCAGAGTGGTAGAGTAATAATTTGTAAGACAAGACTGAGATATCAAGCCAGCGAGCAACATTAGGATTACATTTAAGGACAAGCATTAAAATTAATCAGGTAATTAAAATTGATCAGAAAAACTATTCAGGTCAACGATAAGTGCAGGGTTGGGCTTTTACAATCCTACTACTTCGCAGATTTCCTTTTATCAAATTTTGCGAACT
Source organism: Nanipora kamurai (assembly GCA_036872915.1). Classification (NCBI taxonomy): domain Eukaryota; kingdom Metazoa; phylum Cnidaria; class Anthozoa; order Scleralcyonacea; family Helioporidae; genus Nanipora; species Nanipora kamurai. The sequence goes on from JBAHVQ010000054.1 coordinate 5,693, forward strand.
CGAAATATTCTCCTCGAGTCCACGCAGTAGTGAACCGAGAGTCCGTCTCTTTAGTGACTGCAAAAAAAAAATTGCGTACGACGTATGTTGAACTGTTTTCTCGGCCTATAGTTCTCATGGAAGTACGTTCATCTCACGAAATTCAACCCTTTCCTGGCAGCAGTTCTCCCATTGACAAATAAAATTGCCAGGCATCAGCCTGAGTAAAATACTCTGGCGTTAGCTCAAATATGATAATTAAAGAGCCGCGACCGTTTAGAGAGTGTAAAGACGGCGGCAAGAAATGTCGACGAGTTGCATGACTGTTGTGCAACACTTCTTCGTCCCACTGCAAGGTTCATTTTTAATCACAACACATGTTCCATGGAAAATTGCACCGTACTACATGGTCTACTCTGTACTTTACGAATACCTCGGGAACGTACGAACTTGACAGGTTAACACCAATCTGCCTCTATATATGACAATGTTCCGACTCAATTTCAGAGTCCTCCTCAAAGTAATTCAAGCGTCTCAATTGGTCAGTCAGCCTGTTCATAGTATTGACGATTTTCGTTACAAAGTGAACTGTTTTCCCACTCTTTTTAGCTTTCAGAAACGTACTTAATCGATATAACCCAACAACCAGCCAAGGTACTTAATGCTGAACAGAAAGCTTGTTCATTTCGTTTTTGTAAGAGAACGAGCTTGACGAACGTCCTCTAGTCGTCCGAACCAGCTAAGGGGTCACTGGTAACGAGTCACACTCAGCGATTCTATCTCATCAGCCTATCTTTCATCTTTTTTCACTCTCATTGCCACTCTTTTGTGTCTCAGTGAATCAGCTGGATATTTTCTATGGAGTATTGTCGATAAGCGAAACACGTCTAAGCAGAATAAGCTTGCGTTCCCAATTGAGTACTATTGTCCATGCACTTTCTTTTTAAACTTGCGCGTCTTCCTTTATCAAAACATAAAAGATCTTTTCATCAAGGAAACCATAATTTACGGGTAGTTTGAAAGGACTTACGACATCAGAATATATACTGATCTAGTTATTTTATTTTGTTTGGAAACACCGTCCAATAATTGCAATTTTAGAGGAAGACTATGGTCAAGGCTTTCGAGAAGACATTGCGTCGCATTTGAGGCCTGAAAAACCTGAAAACATTGCAGCAGAGAAAGGTTGGGCCCATTTATAGGGAAGAAATAACAAGAAAATCTGAGACGCGATCTACAAGTGTATAAAACGATTTAAAAAATAGGTTTGTTGCCAATGCTATTACGTCCAAGGCAAAACCTCAAATGAGAGGCGTTTTTAGCAAAAAATACAACTAGCTTTAGTCTTTAATGCAAATACAGTTTTTATACAAGCCAAAGTTTATTCCTCCTCTGTGAAAGGCAGGTTGGTATAATTGCGCAACAGTTGTTTGCATAGTGATCTTTCAGTTGGTCTGTGATAAAGAACGTGCTGCAGTACAAAATCTTGATTAGAACAAATAAAAATGTTGTTGATAGATTTCAAACGAGATTTTGCTTATCAGGAAGCAAGTGCTTCATCCACACATGTTCTGCACGTGACAAAGTAAATCCGAACTCTAGTACCCACTAATATTTTCCGGTCTGCGGTGGACCATGAGACACACAGAGCGGGAAACGGTTCGGGAATGCTCATGGCCTCAGGGCTCGTCAGTAGAATACTTCACTATCGATACGGGGGAAAGATTTCGGCGTGAGGAAAAGATGAAAACTTGTTAATCAATGGACGTTATTTCGTTTGTTAATGCAAATTGTGTCTGTACAGAAACCGGGCTTTAATTCAAACTATAATTTAAATTTACCTTCAACTGTTAACTATTCAAATTAATTTTCAACTATTCCTGTCAACTACTAGAATTGATTTTCATAGACGCGGTGCTTAAAATCACAGAAATGTTGGACTACAACTTGGAATTACAATAAAATGAAACCTATCTCTGAAACAAATTAACACATATTTACACAATAGTTCTTACCGATCAATAAATATTTTAAAACACGAGAAAGTCTTTGCATGATGTAATGCAACTGGAGGCCCATTCCATCATTTTTCCCTATCGTAACTGAAGCTCCTCTTCAAAAACTCATTAATAATTCACGAGAAACACAAGGAAAAATCACAACCGTGACGTGTCGTTAAATGTGATAAAGTCGCGGTCGTTTTTCTCGTGGCATTTTCTCGACTTAGAAAACCTTAATTTTCAAGCATTCTTCTTTAATTGGTGTATAAAGGGGTCGTGTTTGAAGCCCTTTTAAAACTTCATCGTACGTGTGTTATCGAATATAAAACGTTTGGCTTTGCTTCGTGTTTTACATCCGATAAAACTCTCCTACTCTTTTTTAAATAGTACTTAAGAAATTAACAGTCATTTGCACGTTGAATATAGGAACTGCTATGAGTTCATTGTGCGTGGTTTGAGTGAGATTAAAATTGATAAAATGAGTAAAAAGACAATCGGGAGTAGGTAGTCTTGCATCTTAGTATTACCCTTGTCTTAGCTCTTCCTTCATTAAGAATTTTTCCATCAACAACCAATTACTTTCCTCACCGTAGCGACGTCCCCAACTATAGATTTACATATACCAGAACCTGTCGCAGACTTGGTCGGTGAATCAGCACATCTTCGACTATATGATTGTCGTTAACTGATGTTAGCAGGGGTGACGAGCCCCGCGAGGGGTGGGTGGGGGTTCAACCCCAATTTCTACATAAAACAACAGAAAACTTACCATTAAGGTGATAACTGAGAAGAATACCATCCATCTTCACCTCCAAGAGAAATTTCTGCGTACTCAACCGGCTAGAGAAAAACGTTAAGATTAGAAGTGCATTAGGTCACATCCAAGCTCAAGATTGAAATATACACTGTATATCTTAAGTGATGACCAGGGCAATAGTTGCTTTTTTATTTATTTATACTGGATAATCATATGAGCTACCTAAGCTGTTCTCCCTATAGGTCCAGTAAGGGCCATCCCTCATGGTCCCAGTCAACACGAGGAAACTGGGGTACCCGGAGAAAACCTGCCATGTTTGGTAGAGTCAAATTGGACAACACTCCACTCGCTTGTGATCAAGGCAACTTTGGTCAGAAACCTGCATGGAGCCGGAATCGAACCCTAGTCACAGAGGTGAGAGACACGTACACTGACACACTGTGCTACCAACACCCCGATCAAATAACCACCTAGCGCAAGGGTAAGATTCCAAAATCAAGGATATTTTTACATATTCTGTCGTTATGCTACTGTTGCTAAGAACAGTTCATTTCAGCGGCTAACTTATTTCAGGTAAGGGTAACAGAAATTGTATGTGTGAAATATTTAGGCAAAGTATTTTTCAGTTTTGTGACGTAATATAGTGATATTGCACTGCAGTCATGAAAAAAGCTTAAAAACATTCTAAATATTTCGCTCTCAGATTTTCGAAAGTCATTTGGATCAGAGTAGCTTTCTAAGGGAAAGTACAGATCGCGGCAATTGGTCACCAATCAAATTTTAAAGTTATTAAAACCGTAGTGTATTTTAAACGTATTTTCACTCATTTCAGGTAAATTTTGAATATTCTTAAAATCCAGGCGCGCTTTTTTTTGAGAGAACGGATCAGATAGTAATCACAGTTTTTTTCTAAAAATCTAACTTAAAAACATGCGAAAATTACAGGATTTTTTTTTTCATCTGTGACGTCGCAAAGAGGTCACAATAGGAAAATCTTCCAACAACAGAACTTCACATACATATTCTCCGTGTAAATTGTCGTAGTTGGTTCTTAAATCCTTGAATGGAAACCAAGTAGGTCCGTGGACAGTTGACTCTTCGGTGACGGAGAGTTTTACCCGGCTTTATCGAGGAAAATTCTCTGGGACTAGCCAGAGTAAAATAGTTAAGTCTGCATCGATCCCTGGCGACCGATTCCGGTACGAAGGAGTTAAGTATGCGGCGACAAAGCCAGATCTTACGAGAAAAATTGTAAGATGACAAACGTGTCCGACAAGGCATAAGTATAACATATCAACATCCGATTGTTTCAAAATTTGAAACAATCGGAACATTGAATTTATACCATTAGCTAAATTTGAAACTGGAAATCTCGGAACATTGAATTTATACCATTAGCTAAATTTGAAACTGGAAATCTCGGAATATTGAATTTATACCATTAGCTAAATTTGAAACTGGAAATCTCGGAACATTGAATTTATACTATTAGCTATAGTGCAATATTATAAAGACTTCAAAGCTATCTTGTAATACAATCTCAAAAAAAGACTCTTTTTTGTAAATAACAAAGACAGCTCTTACAATCACTTCTGTCATGGAAATCAAGTTTATCTTTCTCTGACACAAGCCAACGTGTGCATTGGAGAAAATAAAGTTCCATTACTCTTATCTTGTAACTATGCACTCTAGAAAGTTTAACCGTGCACGTAGCGCGTGTGCATTGGAGAAAATAAAGTTCCATTACTCTTATCTTGTAACTATGCACTCTAGAAAGTTTAACCGTGCACGTAGCACGTGTGCATTGGAGCAAAGAAAGTTCCATTACTCTTATCTGGAAACTATGCACTCTAGAAAGTTTAACCGTGCACGTAGCACGCAAGAAACGCAAAACAATCTCCACCAAAACAGCATGTAATGTTTTTTATGTGATCATGTGTCGATAAACACGTAACTTATTTTAGAAAAACAGGAAAGGTAATTGACATATTCCAGATACCATCACAAACATCCTCTTCTATTTGGTAAAGCGAATAATTTGATATTACACGGTTAATTCTTAAAAAAAAAAGGTGGAACCAGGCAGATAACTGTTTGCCTGCCAAAACCACACACTAATAGTATGAAGAAAAGTTTTATCTATGATGGCGGAATAATTTGGAACTCCCTTCCCAAAGAAATCAGAGAGAGTAGATCTCTCACTTCATTTCAGACGAAAATCGCGACGTGCATTGACATATGAAAATTATATATTGCGTATCTTTCTAATTTATTAATATTTAAAATTTAGGCTAACTGATTTTGAACTTCCTTGTTACTTTTTATAACAAAATAGCAATCTGATATTAAATGGCTTCTACTCTAGCCATTTAATATCAGATTGGATTTAAATGTCCCGATATTGAAGAAACTAGATCGTGTTTCGAAATA
>JBAHVQ010000054.1:35052-49301 GCA_036872915.1 Nanipora kamurai
AACATTCTCTCTTGTTTTTTACTCATATCTTGAGTTTCACAAGATGATTTTATTCGGTATATGTTTTGTTTTATATAAGTGAATAATGTTCGAGATAAACCCGATTTCTAAGTAAGCCATCGTGCGGCGTGGCGTAGAAAGTTCAGTCATTTATGACATATTAAATAAATCTTTGCATCTCAAGAACGAAGTGAGATAAGGGAGAGCTGTAAAGGCGAATCTTCAAAATTTCAAAAGTTCTTTCATCTGAGATGGTTTTTTCTGAACTGATTTTTTTCAGGTCATACGTTCTTTAACTAAAAATTAAAACCTCTGTCCGTCCATTAATACATTTGAAAATAAAAATAATTGATGTTTTTGTCATCGTTATTTCCCGTCAAAACGTCGTACTAACTTACTGCCTTGTCGTTGGTCTTTGGGAGCTTCTCTTTTTGAAAACTGAGGCATTTCAGGTGGAGGACCTTGGGCTGACGGCTTGCCCCCCCTGAAAGGTACCTACAGAAGAGAAGTAAAGGAATTGAAAAGTTTAATGATCTTATAGGGCACTATAAAGCCAAAAAGGGTCAAAGTATTGCAGAAACTTTAAGGTGGTAAAATTGACGTTTCCAGTGAAGGTCCTTCACGTTTCACTCCGCTGATGGACCTTAGCACGAAACAACTGTTTTATCATCTTATGTTTTACTATCTTGGCAGTTCCTTGAGCCTTTTTTGGCTTTATATCCGACGTTCAACACTGCCGATAAAATAATTCAACAATGTTGATAAAATAATTGCGACACTTTTGGACAAAAGCAGTGAGACAAAAAAAGACGGGTATACAGACAGATATTGAAAGATAGACTGCTAAATAGAGGGAAATATGTATATACGTCATACAGATATGAATAGCACTCTGCTTTTCAGGCTATACTGCCAAACTGCAGGAAATATGAGCGTGCAAGGTCCTTGGGTATGACAGGCACCTTCGTGGGTTTACATCCTCGCGGTTGTCCAGAAGGGCCTAGGAAGAGTATGGACAGGTGGAGACTCAGTAACAGACGTGCCCAAACATAGTAGCAGACCGGGTGATCTGACCGCAAGTGAAAGGCCTGGGACTAGCAGCACAGTAAAAGCCCAGTTTCATATCTTTAATCAGTTGTAACATTCTGTGTCTTTCGTGAAACTGTTTGAAACTTTGTGTCAGTACTCAGTAAAGGGAAAGGTATTTCCATCACTAATTTATGAACTGAGTCTGGTATAGTTTATGAGATATTAACCAACTTAAATTGGAAATGGATTTCTTATAAACTTAAAGTACACGAGACAACTTTTAAAAGACATGTTTCGGCACTACGGCCATCATCAGTTTAACAAAATAGAGTTACAGCATGATAATATAGTATTACGATATAATTTATTCATATTCTCGTGTGCTTTAAGTTTTGGAAATGGATTTCTATTTGAAAAATAGTCCCAGTCCACTTTCGTGTTTCCAGATCACCTGGGATAGGTAGAAAAAAAGAGAGACAGGCAGCAGCCCATTTTATTAAATAAATAGAAAAAAACCTACCTTTCCAATCAATACTCTGTTTATTGCACATTTTGTTTTTTCCCGCACGGCTTCACTACTGGTTTTCATGATTTTCGTCAAGTCTGTAATGACAAGAAAAGACAAACAGCGTCAAGTGATAGCAAAGTCTTTTATTTAAGTGATGTGGTATTATGAACTCAAGTTAAGAACAAGGATATTGGCGTGCTACTCCGAGTGAACGAAACCGGATGAAGACGAGGAAAATTTCACACGCCAAATCCTCGGCTAAGAAGCAAGTTTGCCAAATTCAATAGAGAGTTTACGAAAGCTACAACACCGAAGCCAATAAACAAAGTGCTTTAAATTCCAAGACCTTGAAGAAAACTGCATATGTTTAACTCAGCATGTTCTTTTTCTATCGGGTAAAACTTTCCCAGCAATTTAAGTTGGTCAGTTAACATTCTTCCTTCAATAGCTCCAAAGCTCTACGTGCTTTAAAATACCAATGTTGTAGTGAAACCGTAAAAATGGTTATCCTCACGCCTTGCATGGAGCCAAGACGCCGTGGGGTCCAGGAAGTTAATACGTATGTTTACGTCACCGGAAATTGTGAACCCCACAAAAAGGTTGTTTTTCTCTGTTGTAAAAAGGTCGGGCTCGAAGTGTAAGTGAGACTTCTGACATCGTTTTCTTTCTAATAAATTATTAAACAATATGTGTCTTGGATACATTCTTGGAGAGGCAAAGAAATTCAGGACAAAGAATAATCTCAGGGCCACATATTATTCATTTCCATTGTTTTTGAAGAGAAACCATAGTGTGAAGGCCGGGTCGTCCTTAACGTTGGCGTCGTGTTGTCGTAAACACCCTAATGTTGTGGCGGGAAAACCGTTAGCCAATGAGAACGTTGATAACATTCTTTTCACAAATGAATAAATATCTTACGACCAATCAGAACGTTGATACTATACTTTTTCACTAGTGCAAATAATCGTACGGTCAATCAGAGCTTTTCAGTTCCAAGCGTACGACTTCCATTCGTGTCATTTATGATGCAGAAAACTCCGCACTTATATAATAAATGAGATTTTCTTGAAAGGGTTTCCACCAGATAGTCTTACCAGTTCGTGCAGCCAACACGTCTGCGATGGAAACAGGGGCCTGAATATCCAACGACGTTCTTATCGGTAGAAAAGCTCCAGAAATCGAATCTTGTTTTTTCTTCAATGGTAAGAATACACATGTTAAGAATGATACGTTCTTGTCGTCGCACACATTACGTTTGGTTCCAATTGAAAACGAAATTATATATAACAATAATAATAATAATAATAATAATAATAATAATAATAATAATAATAATAATAATAATAATAATATTTAAGTGGATGTGTAGATACGTATAATAATAATAATAATGATAATAATAATAAGAATATTACAATTCAGTTAGACAACTATTAAAATAAAACTAGTCCAAGTAAAACAAATGTTAAAAAGATCAGTTTTTAAGGCTCTTTTAAAGGACTCAAGTGAACATATTTCTCTGTAAAACGTTTTAACATCAAGGTATTAGACTAAAGGTCATGTCTTCCTATCGTAGCAGGAGAGTAGATTTGTTAAAATGGGGAACGTACATGCATCCCTGAAGGAAACTGTTGAGAATATCGCAACCTTACTGTACCTTTCCCAACTCCGACCACTGAAACGATCGAATTGTAACATCGAGACGAGTCAATAGAGTTTGCCTTCTAAGTGAATATTCTCTGGACAGCGTATTGTTAATTTTGTTAACTTGAGCCTGCAACGAAAAGAACGGTCGTCAACGTAGAAATAAGTGCACTTAAGGGGAGCGCTTTTAGCTATATCTGACTACTCTTATTCTTGAATTTGATGAAAAAAATGAAGCACAAACTGCGGTGAAAACCTGGTAAATTTGGAATAAAATCGAAATATCACTGGTTCACCTCTTTGTCTTGCTTTTAACTCAAATCTTGGGTTTACAAGATGCTGCTGTTTCGATTGTTTTGTTTTATATTTTTTCAAATTGTCGGCTGGTATTGTTTTTTTTTAGCAACAAATAAAGAGATAGGCTTTACTTTTATATTGTCACAGCAAACACTTCATAATCCTTCGTCGAAATGAAAAAAAATTAGGTGATAACTGAAAAAAGAAAACTTCAGGTCCATGAATCCTGTAACAGAAATTCTAATAATGTATACATGGCATTGTTTTCCGCCCTTCTATTTTTTTAGCCTGGCTAGAACAGTGACAGACTTTTACCGAGTTCTTCATACCAAAACATTAACCGGAAATATTGTCTTCAAGATCCGCTCGTGACTTTTTCTTTCCAAGCTATCATCCTGGTATATAAACCATCAAAGTATATTAACAGTGTGCAGTTGGTCACCAAATCATCACGCTTTATTGATTTGCAACAGGTTTCTTTGAGTTGTCAACCATGCAAGTATTCATATACAGTTTACCTTAGTTTAGCAATAAGAAACCTTACCCACTGACTAGCGCTCAGACGTTTTGTGAGTAGTGGTTCACCAAGATGACCTTTTGGACATTTGCGCAGAACGCCATTTACCTGAAAATATAACAAGGTTCTTGAATCAAATCTCAATTGACAGCCCAACAATTCAGTGTAATACTACAAGACAACACATGTTTAAGACTCTGACACGTGAAGCAACATTCTACGCAACATTGCGTGGAATGATCAGTATGCATTAAAGAGAAAACACGGTCAGGATACGTTCGGTGTTAGCCTTTCACCATCCAATGGTTTCACAGGTTTTTTTCTAATGTTTCATCATCTTTAAAATATTCTCCTAGTGTATACCATTCACCATTCCCTGCAACATTGCGTTCAACGTTGAATCGTACGTGCCCTCAGCTTTAGCTCACAATGTACATCATGCCTTGGGTCACCCTACCCTTTATGACTCCCCTCCTGCTCAAAGATGGGTCCTTCCCTTGTGTACCAGATCATACAATAACATACCGAGCTGAGCTGATTTGATTTATTTAACAGTATAAGAGATTGAGTGCTGCATAGATAATCAAAAGGGTTGGGAAACTGTCGGAACTTAAGAATGGAGAAACTGACGTTTCGAGCGAAGGCCCTACGTCGGAGTGTTTTTTGCGTTTCACTCCGACAAAGGCTCAAAACGTCAGTTTCTCCATTCTTAAGTTCTGTCAGTTTCTCCATTCTTAAGTTCTGACAGTTTCCCCAACCTTTTGATTATCTACAAGCCGTTCAATACTGCTGATGCAGCACTCTACTTTTATATGAGTGCTGCATAGCCAGTATTGAACAACTTGTACAAAACCAAAAGGGTTGGAAAACTGTGGAACTTATTTCTAGTACTGTAAAACTGATTTTTCAAAAGGTTAGTTTTTCTAGATATACAGTAATTTCCGGAGGTTTCCCAGTCCTTCTGGTTTTCTACAGGTTGTTTTAGTAGACGGACCAATAATTTATGGAGTGAAAAGTTCTTACTTTGACCTGATAGACAAACCGGTTTCAAACAGTCTTTTTGAGCACAAAGTTCGCAGGATATTTGTACTCACTAATTGAGTTATCTGTAGCAGTCTAAACAAAGTTGGACAGTAAAAATAGTACATTTATACCAACAGCTGTTAGTGCGTTACCTTTTTTTCTATATCAGACAACAAGTCAAATACTGAAGACCGTTCTGTTGGTTGGGGGAGGTCCAAAGCAGACAGTATTGCGCACAGATGTTCAAATGCTGGACTACCCTGTCAAGCAAAAAATATGGTTCTTCTGACAAGTCCCCTAAGCAATACAACAAATGTAATATTTAATGCACCAACATATCTTTAATCTATCAAAACAAGTTACCACTTTTTGTTGATCGACATCCACTGCCGTTTCATCTTGGGACAAGATTCTGCAAGCCTGTAGTTCTGATGTCAAAAATGCTGTCAATAAGGGATTTATGAGGGAATAAATGTCATTATAAAGTCAATTATCAGTTGGTGCATAAAGCAGACATGGAAATGGTGTACTTTACAATCACACTACACTTACCTAAAAGCAATAACTTGTTGTATGGAGTACTAAGACCTGTTACACCTGATAATTCATCATAAGGACATCCTAAAAAAGATGATGAAGTAGCAAAACATGGAAACTTTAAATTGGATGCTTACTGTAGAACAATTACTAAGCAAGCTAGAAGCAAAAAAATCCCAACCAATCAGAAGAGTTACATCCAAACTCCAGGTAATTCTTAAAAAGAGGGAGGTAATTTTTTACCCCCCCTACCCTATTCACAAAATTAGTCAGTGTAACAACATCATAACTGCACACTTTTAATGTTTAGAAGTAAATGTAAGCATTCTTTAATATTTTACTTGTAAATGAACACACATCACAGATAGTATACTACACAATGTAATAAAGAATTAAGTGTAACTGTCACAAAACACCCACAGTCGCCTGTCCACATGCTTGCCAAACACATATGCGCTGTAAAAAATTTCGAATACCAGACAAACTTGTTGGTAACACAAAAAATAACATCTCATCCATGGTCTGATCACTTCTCAGATCTTTCAGACATTGGGGTGGAATATTTACAGCAGTAAACAGCAAAGACCATATTTGAAAGTGTTACATCAAATTCAATTTGTGAGAACTGTGTGTTCAGAAAACTGAGTCATGATTTTTCTGATACTTCCAAACTTTTGGTCATGAAAATTGTAAACCAGGTCACGAATCATGATTCATGACCCATTATTTCAAACCCTGAAACTGTTCAGTGTTTCCCATACATAAGAGTAAGTCTGCTATGCCCTAGATTAGTTATACCTAATACCCTGCCAATGACTTGACAACCATTACTGGCAATAATTCTGCATTTTTGTGACCACTCAAATGCTCTTGATTTGTCTTTTTCTCTACCTTTAAGGTACCCTTTTTAGATCCTGCACTAAAAAAATTAGCAAGCTTTACTGTTTTAGGTAACTCAAATAGAGAGGGATATCAGGAAGAAGGGATATGATTTTTTCTCAATTTTTTCACCAATGCCATTGTTTCATTGTTTAGGTTCCTCCAAGTTTTACAGGTTGAAGAGAAAGACTAATGACAAAAGATCCATCATAACATTTTTGTCTCGTTTTGGGATTTCCTGGAAGAGTGGAGAGGAGGTGATGGTATGTGATTTTAAAAGTCAAATGTAAAAATCTGGAAATTGCATTTCCAAGCTTTCAGCTTTCAAAACTTTTTTAATTCTGGCTGCAGACCTGCATAAATGGTGAGGTCTTGGTACCTTCTACCTTCTTGAAATTTTCTTGAAAACCTGAAGTTTTATGGAAATTAAACCTGATAATCAAAAGATCATTATTTTATTGAAATTACATGTGTTTTTTTATATTTACTTGCAAAGCTAAACTTGAATGGCTAATCTACAAAATAATATTTTAATGTGATACATCTCACCATATTCTCTCAGAAATCCACTTATTTCAATACAAAATTCATCCTTATCAACCCCTAAAAGGAAGATGTTTTATCATAATTATTCAATATTAAAGCTCTTTGACACCTCATAGAAGTGGAATTTTTGACTTGTTTATATAATATTTTGGTTACAATATCACTGGATATTTTATAAGTCAAGGAGTAATTTTGTCAACTTGTAGAGGGTCAATATGTTAATAACAAGTGAAATGTCCAACAGCCTGTACACTAAACTATCCAATAAGTCATCATCCAACTTAACCAAAACTTTAATTTTTTCCTTTCTATTATCTCAAAATGAGAATCTAATTTACACTAATTTCACATTACACTATACTATTTCCCTGGCAGTCTGACAAACACCTTGCAAAATTTATGACCAAACCATACGAAGCAGTAGTTGTCCTCATACATAAAACTTAGATAAGTGACAACAAATAAATAGGTTTTAAACAGGTCTTTAAAAGTGCAGATATTGCATGATATTTGTTCTTCCTCATTACTTTGTTTGTATTCATTAAAATGAAGTAATATAAAAAACTTCTTGTTGAAGAGTGACAAGCAAGATTTACCATAATATACCTGTAATATTTTCAACAGTTCCTGTACACAGCTGTATGTCATCAGTCAACCATTTGCATAAACTCATGAACTCCTTTGTAATTTCTTCACCCTGGATACATTTGAGCAAAGCACCCTCCTCAATTAGTTGGCCACTATACCTACAAATACCAAAGAAGTTAAACAAGTTTGTAAACACTTTTGGTAAGTGGGGTCAAAATGTGAGTTCTACTGTTATATGTATGTATATGAACTATGAAGAATGAAACGATGATGAAAAACACATTTGAACAAATATTTTGGTGAACAATACAATATTGCAATGTGAAGGCATAACACAGTCTTCCATGTAAAGACCAGATTGTGTACACCATGACCAAGGATCAGTGGTAATTATGAGGTCTTTCTCAACTACCAGTAGCTTGTGCATTTGCAGATACAAGTTGGGTTTGAATTTGGGTTCAAGAAAAAAAACAAATTTGAACCTCAGTTTGTTAGCAATTACAATTTAAATGTTGGCTCTCCTAAGACAGCAAGCTTAAATTATAGGAGCACAAGCCTTCACAGGTACTTTTGCAGTAGGTAAGGTCATCCTCAAATAGGTACTATTTGACCAACCCCCTACCCAGAGTTTGTTCTGCACTCCCCCACTTGCTTGAAAGAGAGTGAGGGGGAACCACAATAAAGACCCTGGTTACAAGGTTGGTATTTGACCACAATGTACATGCTTAAAGTGAATGATATATTTGTTTAAATAAAAGGGCACTTTACCCAACAAGTGAGGGCACTTTCCAATCTGCTAACCTTTCAATATTCTGTGTAGGATATACCAGACATGAACGAATGAACAAATCAAAAACAAAGAAACAACAAAGAACAAAAAAAATCAGGCACTTATGGGTTAAAAAAGTTGTTGGAGCAACACGTGCTCCAGATGCCCACAGTTCCTGCGCCTCCTCGTTGACCTATTACGCAATACTTACGTGTGTTCGTCCACGTATCTCTTTTTGATTGTTCTGCCAATTCATCAGATTTTGACTGTCGTTTTAGCATTTAACGGAACTAACATGCACATACAGTATGAACATGCTCCTTGGGTATTTACATGCACGTGCATCTATCCTTCAGTTTTAGTACCCTTTCATACACATACTGATTTCAAGAAATTCAGTAACTTAGCAGCGAAATTAGTCCGAACACCGTAGTTATCCAGCCAAATTGGGTGATATTCGAAGACCGCCCGCTCTGCTCAGGCAAATGTGGCACAGTTTTTAAATATTGTTGATTTATAAATTACTTAAAATTACGTACACTAGTACTTTAATAATTACTACCAATACAAATACTTTAAAGTTTAATACTGTCGTAAACACGTGCGAAATTTTAATAGAATTACAAAAATGTTCGTAGTTAGTTACTTCTCAAATTACTTACCCCAAATCTTCCAGGGAGTCTAGTATATCGTTTTCCATAGCAAGAATTATCCGTTTTGAATAAGCATAATCCTAAATGAGTAGGCCTTTCTTTTTTTAGAAGACATACAAGTATTTCCAAACACAACGACAACGTTGTACTTCAAGCTTTTGTAACCTTGCAAAGAGAGCTATTGTCTGGTGGTTATCGCAGCGGAGACTGGATCTAGTAAGTAGCCGTTGCTTTGCTGAGCCAGCAGTGTAACATGAAGCCGGACAAGATGGCGACGGGAAATATTGGCGAAGTGGTAACCATGTACCAAACACTCTTGAAAGATTGGAACAAAAAGCCTGCCAATCTCGAAAAGTGCGGAAAACTTCTGAGCTCTCTTAAAGTAATGGACGTAGCTTGTTTTAGCTAATATTTTTTAAACGGAGTCGCATATTTTAGAGAAGTAAAAAGTGCCCCCGTCTTGACCTCTCATCGATTAGTGTACTATCCTCCGATTTTTAGGTTGCACTGACTGGTTTGTCATTTTTACCGACAACAACTGCGGGTCCGCAGGCCCAAGAGTTGATACTTGCCAGTAAGTAAAAGGGCATTGAATGACTGCTGGAGTTTTTTTTATAATTTCACATTGCAACATTTATACATAAGTTTGATTGATAAGCTTGCTATTTTTTACCAGAACAAATTTCCCACTGAGTCACAAAAACTAACCTGGGTCACCATCCTTTAGTTTCAATTAATTAACCCTTAGCCAGTGGCCCTCCTTAAGCAAAATCCTGGGTATACCACCGTATATTTCTTATTCTGTGCTGGCTGATAGGGAATACTGACCTTTATGTAACTGGACTGCAGATGAATCTCTGGAAAATATCCTCAAAAGTCCACCATCTTGGCAGGTTATAAGCCCTCCTCAACCAATCATGTAAGATGTGTTTCATGAGCTGAAAAAGGAGTATGCGACCAAACTTCAGACAAAAGCCAGTTCAGTGAGTTGAGAATGTTTTGAAAGCTAAAAACATTTGTCAGTAAACCAAAAATTTAACTGAGTTTGGATGTCTTTTACAAGTTTCCCATTGGACGATAACTCTAAATGTTTTTTGTGTAGTATAGTATTACTTGTCAGATGGATCTCCAAAGTGGTGCCAGTCAATTGAGGACACGTTTGGCAATACAAAAGTGTCAGAGACCCACAGTCCAATTATATAAAGGTCAGTGATACTGACTGGTTGAATCTCCTGACCTAACTAATTCATAGATATATTTGGTAATAGCAGTGGTTGCCTGGTAATCAGAACCAATAACAAAGATAAAACTTCACATTGACTTGGGTCAAGTATGTCTTTTTTAATTTTATCTTAATTACCTATGATTCACTGATAGGGCCAAACTCATCTGTATATGGACAGAGGACTGTAACTTGGCAAAATTTTCAAATATTTCGGTTATGTATATGTCACACTTGTATCAAGGAAATTGTATATTTAACTAGCAATAATGTATGGCATAGGTTTTTCTTTGTAACTATTTTGTCAACAAAATAAATTTCACATTTTTCCTTCAGGGGATGTATTAGAAATTGGTGTTCAATGGAGTGTTGAAAAAAAAGATATTCCTTCATTTGAAAGATATATGGCCCAGCTGAAGCCTTATTACTTAGATTACAGGTAAAAGTACACAAAAAACCACTCAGTAAATCAGAATTCTTGTTGGGAAATAAGGCCTGAGTAGATAATTCACCTATCACATAGACTTCTAATAGGTTTTTTGGATTATGTACATCACCAGTCATCAGTTATTCAAGGAAATTTTTCCCAGGTTTGGTACTAATGATTAAATATCTTTTAATTCAAATGACATAAATTGAGTAACTTATTTATGAACACAAAGAAACAACAAACACCATGCAATGTATACTTGTAAATTACATTCCACATCTTTCTGCATTTATTTATCACTTATAAACTGTTATTGTTATTACATTTGTACATGATATGTCATGATGGTTGTCATTGCTATTACAAAGAAATATGAATCTTGGCTCATATAGCCAGGCCCAAATTCCAGCAATGAATGAACTCATGTACTTTGAGGCTTTCTGTGATTAGGAACTTTATTGTCTTTCCTTCTAGAGGGATTCTTCCAGAGTCACCATACATGTACCAGACATTGGGACTTAACCTTTTATTATTATTGGCTCAAAATAGACTGGCTGAATTCCATACAGTAAGTGGATGATAATCTGCTACTACTAGTGATATTCCTTAAGATAATCCCAGACTTACCTTTTATGTAAGGTATTGTTGCTGTGGTTGTTGTCACTTGTCAGATGGTTGTTTTTGTTGCATTTATTGTCTTTGTAAAAACCACGACCAGCCGACAACTTCAAAAAGTATAAAATAAAACATATTCTGAAGAATAATGTCATCTTCAAAACTCAAGATATGAGTCAATACAAGACAAAACTATTGTTGAAACTGTGATATTTCAACTTTATTTCAAAGTCATTCTGTGTGAGGATGAGTTTGAAATTTAGTCGAAATATCACAGTTTCAACAATAGTTTTGTCTTATATTGACTCATATCTTGAGTTTTCAAGATGACATTATTCTTTGGAATATGTTTTATTTTGTCTTTGTAAGTGTTACTGTAAGTTTGATGAAGTTAGAGTTATAGTTGTTTTTGGGAAAAAGTGATCATTAACTCTCATGCAACCACACCTATTACTTTTCACAAACAACCACCCAATTCTATGACTCATACGACTGCCCACTTATGACACATGAACCAGATACAAATATAGGTGAACCTAAAATTTACTCTTCACTTGAGATGACCATCCCTGAGGCCATCAAAACGTCAGTCACTTCCACTGATAGTCTTGCTTAAGACTACACTAACCTTGGACAATCAACTTACACAAATATGTAATGATTCTCCCAGGTTCAAACCATTTACTTTATACTATACAAATGTGTGCATAAGTGTTTATAACAATTTTATAACAATTCCATTGTTGCTCACTTGATATTAGCTCATATCTTGAGTTATCAAGATGACACTCTTGTTCGGAGTTTGTTTTATCCTTTAAGTGTTTACACTATAAGCACTTTTTTGGTAATGTGGATCGTCAAGCTACATCCTCAAAAATGTTGGTTAAAAAATTGCCATTTTTCTTGCAGGAACTGGAGTTATTGCCAGCCAAAGAATATAATGAAAATGTTTATATCAAACACCCGGTTCAGCTAGAAAGGGTATGTACATATGATCATGTACAAATTAAATCAGGATTTTATTAGCTTACAATTTATAGAAATATGTTAACTACCTCTGGAACCCTTTTGACCATTTTGCTGCATTAGCATTCTGGGAATTGAACTAAGATTGTTGTTTTGCCACAGTACTGATTGCTGAAAACTTTGTTTCACAATGTAAGCTGACAGCCCACAAGTATGCATGGTTATCACAGCTGTTTTGTAAGGTTGAATTATATTCATTTCAATTCAAATTTATTTTTGCACATATATATCTATATCTATATTTATATTTCTCATGAACAATTTATGAGGAAAATTCAACTGAGATTAAGGTTTAATCAGTATCTGTATACTATGATACAAAACTTATTAATAAAATACCAGTATTTGTAAATGTGATACAGACACAGATGTATTATTAATCTGTTCTGTGTCACATTTACAGACACTAGTGTCTGTATCAACAAGTTTTGCATTGGCTTTCCCACACTCAAATCACAAAGAAAGTTTGAAAACTAATGTTTTGTATTAATGTTTTGCCGAGAAAATTCGACAAGAAAAACAAGTGTGTCGTTATCACATATAAATACGTTATGATTTTCCTTTGTATTGTCTTGAATTGTTCATGAGTTTTGAAGTAATTTTCATTGACCGTTATTTTGTTTTTCACTGTAGTTTTTGATGGAAGGCAATTACAACAAAGTAAGATTTGCTTTAGTTATTAATATTATTATTGTCACCATGTAGTGAATGTAATTAATCCTGAAACTAAGTGATTAGGAAGTAATTTTAAAATTTTAACACATTCGCTTGTACATTGACATGACTATGTTATGTTGTCAGTGAAATCAAATAGTTTTATTCTAGAAAGGCACTAAAGAAAATCAGAATCTTTCAACACAACGTGTATCATGCAGTCCACTGGAAAAACTATCAGTGAAAATGCCAGACATCTTTCCAGACAGGAATTTCCCTTAATTATTTAAAACCAAAGTAAAATACGTAGCCTTTTAATATTTCCGGCTCAGACTACAAATTTTATGATCCCTTATAGGGCATATTACTTGCAAAAATCAGTTCAGAAGAAACTATATCAGATGAAAGAACTTTTGAAATTATGAAGATTGACCTTTACAGCTCTCCCTTACCTCACTTCGTCCTTGAGATATTTGTATGGATCTCAAAGAAATTTACAAGAGACTTAAATTAATAATTTCAAAGATATTCGTGTTTTCCCAGTGAGTCATTATGCAGTGCGAGGTAGAAAGTTGATTTATTTATATCTTAATATCGGCAGAACGAAGGGAGATAAGGGAAAGCTGTAAAGGTCAACTTTCATAACTTCAAAAGTTCTTCCACCTAAAATGGTTTCTTGTGAACCCATTTTTTTCAAGTCATATCCCCTTTAAGAATTGTGCGCTGTTAAAAGCATAAAGCAAATTTAATTAAGGTGTTGTTATTTTATGAAATGAGATTTATATTGGATGAAGGAATTTTTTAAGTTTTGGAACGGTGTACGTACACTTTTGACACCCAACCGGGCATCGATTGCGGAAAGTGCAACTCTTGGACCCCCGGCTACGAACGCTCGACCTCTGCCGATCTAGTGCTCTGCCAAATGATCTTATTTTATTTAACTATAAATTCCGTTTCATGGGATCGAATGTAAATATTTATATTCCTTGAATATGTCCTTATTTTAACCGTCTAGGTGTTTCTGGCTAAAGGCAATGTACCTGCACAAAACTATCATGTCTTCATGAATATATTAATTAACACCTTGAGGTGAGTGCTGGAACGTTAGCCGCTTCTTGTTTAATGGATGGTGGATTCATTATAAAAAGCAGTGAAACCTCAAATGCCGTGGTCTTCATTCCTGTTTGAGCATCCAGACTTCATTCCCAAGTTTCCTACCGCTCCTTAATACGATACTGACAGAACGTTGCCTTGATTTCCTTAAGGATCCTTGTCATAATTTCTAATCATTCTACTTCCTTGTATATTTTTT
>JBAHVQ010000054.1:62528-75130 GCA_036872915.1 Nanipora kamurai
CGCGTGGGAGACTAAGTCTTGCGCGAAAAAAAAAAAAAAACAGCCGAAACTATGACTCTCGCTTTAGCTCGAGTAATAAAATAAACTTGTCTCGCAACGGGTAAGGTCATTGTGAAGTTGCTCGAGCGTAGGTTGTTACTACAGGCAATTTCTCTTGCAACTTGTCTCAAATATAAGACCGAAGAGAACTGGGATAGCTTTTCATGAGTTTTTACAATATGCAACGAATCAAAATACGTTGCTGCATTGCCGCAGTCGTAGCCAAAAGTAACAACTTGGAACTACTTCATGCAACGCTTGCTACAACAAAAATGTCGCGAGACTTGAGCACGTTACAGCATGCAACTTATCGTGCAAGTTGTGTTGCAACAAAACTAATTTAACTTCGCAAAATCACGGGACCGTAACTTTCGAAAGCTCCAATGGGAACGGTAAGCACTGCTGTGGAGAATTTTGGCCCCAGAAAAACCAGCCAGAAAAATTTGTATTTCAGACCCTCTGACATTAATTCTGAGGTGGCCTAAAATGTTTCGTGCAATACTTTTGGCAATGACGTGATTAGCTCAGAAAAAAAGTAGTGGGGGTTCAGACTCAGCTAGTTCCACATTAGCCACCCCGCTGATCTTGCAGTGTTAAACAATCATGAAATCTCTTCACTTCATATTACCCTGAGGATGATATTCAAATGGTATCCCGAGCCTCGTAGTGCATACCTGCACTTTATTCTCCTCATCGTTCGGACCAGAATGGGTCACAACTTCACCAGCTTCCGCTTGATTCTTCTGTTGCCATAGAGCGTTGTACATCTGTATTACTTGCTGTTGCACCCGTGTAAACTCCACAACTGCCTGAATATCGCAGTCATCTTCGTGTTCGTGATCGTCACTGACATTTGCTAGAAAAGGGTGTGTGAAAACATGCGATGAAACAACGAGCTAGAAACATCTAACCAAGACTAGCTAGATGACCCAGAAGCGTACCCACAATTTCTATTAGAGGGGGCTCGAATGGTATGGTGAAATGGACCTCTAGGGGGGTCTAGAGTTTACAGCGTGAGAAAGACAAAAAATGTATCGTTCTCCGATGATTTCCCAGGTTATTTAAACCCCAAAAATTGTCATATTGTGTAATTCAGTTGACTAACTTTGAAACATAGGTCGCTAAAACGCATTTGTTTACAAACTTTCGCTCAATTTTAAGGAAAAATAATCCATTCATCCAGTACCTGCAGTGCGTACTCCACTGGACTGACCACATGCTAAATCTCACCATTAGAAGCTATGAACGTCCCATAATTAACGAAAAGGGAGTGATAACAACTGAATGGTAGAGAAGCAACGAATCGGGGCAGTTGTACATCATCCACAATACATGAGCACTAATGATAAATTCACAATTATCCTACACAACTGAAAAAGTGGAGTCGAGCGGGATTTGAACTCGCACTTTCGGGAATCCGGTCCGCCGCTGCACCTGTTGAGCTATCGAGTCTACAGGGACAGGAAGCGAAATTTATCCGACTTAAGTGCACGACATATTCTCGCGACAACTTAACACTATCCATGAGGATGGATGTGTAATATTTGGACTCTATTTCACAATCATCCTCAGGGTAATGTGAATGATAAATTTACAATTACCCTACACTACTGAAGTCAACTGAAAAAGTCGACTCGAGCGGGATTTTTCAGTTGACTCCAGTAGTGTAGGACAATTGTGAATTTATCATTTCATGTTACCCTGAGAATAACTCTGAAATAAAATACATGAGCACTAAAAACACTGAATATATACTAGGTACAGTTTGTGGAACACCACGTTTTATTTTAATGCTAAGCTTTCGACCCGTTGACTCAGGACTTCATCAGAGCAATTGCCAACGGGCCCGTTGGCTCACGTCATAAATACGAAACAACTATTAAAAATCACGCAAGACAGCAACACTCCAATTTTTATTAACTAAAACTAAAGACAACTGAGTAAAAGAATTAACCGAACAGAGCCGTTCATGTGATGATCAGTGGCTGCACTTTAAAGGATTGAACACTGAATATACTATACGTCCTCTCATCATTCCATAGTAACTTCGTAAGGGGTCATAAATATAATGAAAGATGGCAGGTTATGTAGGAGCAATGTAGTGATTGTGCCACAATTATATTACTTACGTTTCTTCAAGATATTTTGTGACACTGAACTAATCGCTTTCTCTAACAAACTAACAGGAAGACCAACAGTGGTGAGTACGCATTGAATTCCCTGCGGCAGAAAAAAAAATGAAAAATTTCAGTTTACGCACATTGATGAGAAAACCAGTAGCCCTCCTTACAACCACATCAAATCCGCGATATAGAAGATAAAAGTGAAAATGAAGCCCGCCCGATGGAAATGGAGTCCGTCAGGCTGAAAAGTAACACTGGTTTACTGATTGGCTCATTGTATATTTGTGTACTAACAAGTGTTATAAGTATGTATGTACGTCTGTCTATCTGTATATATGTACTTACGCTAAGTACAAAAACGTTTGAAGCAACTAAGATGTCTGAGCAACCCCGATGGTTAAAAGAATGGTCCCAAACAAACAAACAGACAAACAAACACATAGTTTTCATTCTTTTCAATAACACGAGATATCGTTAGAAGGGGAGAGCGGTGTCTACCTGTTGAAGAAGTACAGGAACTTGAATCGACGTCAAAATCTCTAACACAGTCGCTTGTAGTTTTTCCAACGTTCTTCCTTTTAGTGCTAAAACGAAGAGGAGAAAATATGAATATTAAACTCGGTTTCTAGCGTTTCCCGGGAGACATGGCAGGAAAATTTGAAGAAGAATTGGATCAACCAAAGACATGCCTTATGTGGTTGGTATCTTGATGGACTCATGTGACACAGATATAGTTAATCTGAAAATTTGGACAGACCAGTTCGATCTCAGATAATAAAAACTCAGAAAAATGTTTTTCCACGAAAAGTGCCCGGACTTCATGTCTGCAGACAGCCCAAGTTTTTCTCCTAAGTCTGATTGCTAACGTTTCGTTATTTCGTTATAGATTTGTCGTTCCAGTTAAAAAGAACCTCGCAATCACAATGAGCACATTTTCTAGGGATCAGCAAACGCAATGCAAGTTTTGATGAACAACTGGGCGGTGACAATAATCGGAAATTTAATTTCACCACAGTTGTGACTTGCAAGTTATCTTTTTCAGACGATTAGCTACACACGATATTTGATTTTGTCGAAGTTCTAGCTTATAAATCAACGGCGCTGTTCGACAAGCACCGTTCTTAAATGGACAAACAGATTAGTTTTAACCAAATGAATTTGTATCTCAGTAACGTAAATCTATTCATCGAATATCTTTAATTAGTAACAACAAACTTGAACTCCCGAATCAGTTGTGTTTGTATTACTGAACTTTCCACCGAATAGATTTTTCTGATCGCATTTCGCATTTCCTGTAACTACCTCGCATTAACTACCGCACAAGATCGCATTTCCTGTAACTACCTCGTGTCTTGATTTTGGTTTAAAAAAATGTTTCCCCGCAGACATTTTAACTAAGGAATACATATGGATGGCTGGTTTTAACATCCACAACCAGTATTACTGCGACACGAACAAACCTTCTTCTTCCTTCGCGTGATCCAAAACAGAGGACAGCTCCTTTAGTAAGTGTAAATCTCGCACACGTCGGCTAAACTTATCGCTAAATGTTCGGAGAGTAAAAAGTTCAAGAACATTAAAACACAACCTTCAAAACATCACACATTTAACAGCTCAGATCTAGTTCCAATATCACTCCATCAACTAAGTAAACATAACTCACTGATTTTGGCTCAAGTTGTGAATGTGCCTTTACAAAGAATGGTGAGTTTCATTACTTAGGTCATGAATTACTTCACTATTTATTACTTCTTCACGAATTAGATTGTTCTTATGAGGTAAAACTCCCTCCAAGCTATGTTTCTTTAATGGAGAAATTAGAAGCACTCAGTAATAAGGTCAATTATTAGCGCTTTAAGTCGTTTTCACCTCTTTCCTTCGAAACATTTGATTCTTGAAGCATCAATACCAGCTTTTAGGGCCTACACAGTGGCAGTTTTCACAAAATCCTTCGGGGCTCGCAGTCTGTGTCGTTGTCCTCCCTAACATTTATATTTGTCTGTCTTACCTGAGAGCACAGTGAAAAGGTACCGTGAGGACTTTAATGCTGCCATTCGGTTGAAGTAACATACAACGAACCGGGTTACCGGTGCTGTCGCTTGACTGGCTCATGACGTGACTTAAGCCAAGAATGTGATGACCCGTGTACACGAATCTAGAAAAGAGCAATGGCAAACAAACAGTTATAAAAGCATCAAAAAACAATGAGATATCCTAGGCGACAAAGAAGCAGAATGGTGGCCTATTAAACACTTATGAAAAGTGACGACGTGAGAAAATGACCTAGTTAACTTATACTTTTCTCTTGTTGAAATGGGACTATTTAATATAACTTCATAACTTTTACGCTACCATACAAAGAGGCAAAGCCACTCTGACGGACGCTTCAGTTCTCATGAAATACCTGCTGTCTCGTCCAACGTTAAACGCCGCGGCTCTGGGGCCGTGTTCTGCAGTCCAAACCTTAATGTTAGACCAGAGTGAAACAAGGTAAGTACCGAAGAAATACTCACTTCAAAAGGAGTCTAAGGGCGCCTTAACGTGGCAAACAAAAGTTGACAAATTCGAGTTGGCAATTTCGAGTTGGCCTGTGCGAACTTTAAAACAATAGTGGGCAAACAGAATGGCAAATTTTCTGGCGTGTTGGCAAACTGTTGTTGTTTGTGGTGTGAAGTTGCCTTAAGATGAATGTACAAAGATGAACGCAGACTTTCATCCACCTCGTAAGTGCTCAAAAATGTTTTCTGACACAACTGACGGGGATCGAGTCCACATTCTCGTTGACGTATAGGACCCTGGTCGTGTTATTAAAGTAACAACATCCAGGGAACTAGTAACTGCTTCTGCTGTCCTTTTGGTAGACACTCGGGTATGACCTTACTGCCTGTTCAGACAATTCCCTGGGATTTTAACCACGGACAGACGGTATAACCTTTCACGCAATGTTGCGCCAATTGCTTTGTAGCATAGACTATGCAGAATGAGATTTGACCGTAGCTAGCAACATAAGGATTAAATTTACCGTGAGCATTAGAAAAAAAGGTCAGGATATGTTTAGGGTTAAGGTTACACGAACCGGTAGTTTAATTCGTTGCTTCTTATCAAATTTGGCCATCTTAAAATATTCTTCTAGTGTATGTCATTCAAGGTTTCAGATAATATTGCTTCCAAGGTAGCACAGTGTACCCGCGGCATAAGG
Organism: Nanipora kamurai; assembly: GCA_036872915.1. Taxonomy (NCBI): domain Eukaryota; kingdom Metazoa; phylum Cnidaria; class Anthozoa; order Scleralcyonacea; family Helioporidae; genus Nanipora; species Nanipora kamurai. The sequence goes on from JBAHVQ010000054.1 coordinate 67,890, forward strand.
CCTTAAATTGACAGGGGGGTTCTGGTAGTACTTTGATTCGAGGCAAAAACATTCACTGAAGGATTTGATAAGTTTGAGAAATACATATCTGTTCTTTACGGGGATACCTGAATCACAAAGCATGCATCTGTGGCGTCATAATTGGTGAGCTCCGCTTAACTTCTAAGCTTGAAGCTTGTAGTTTTCAAGGATGAAACTCAAAATCGCAGATAATTTTAAAAAACAGAAGCGTAATATTTGGATCAAAAAAAGTATATGCTGAGACAGTTCGTAACACAAAAACGAGGCTCATCATTTTTAAAGTCAATATTTTCGGATTTTCAACTGAACGCTGACGCAGGACCAAACAAATAACTTTCTAAGCTAGCGTGCTTTAATACAAACCCGAGAATAAAGAATAGTTTCAGTCACAAAAAAAAAATTTGTAGCATTTGACTGAAAGTGTTTACCTTGCTGCTCTCGATCATAGTTCTTGATATACACGTACCTCTAGAATGCCTCTCCTAGGCGCATAAATAATAAGGAATAACGCCGTACGTCTTGCTTGTAGCGTACTTTGATCCGTTTTCTCAAGATCGTGTTGCTCTTCTTGTACAGGAATCCAACCACACTCAGCATCACGGTATCCTATGAATGGAAAAAACAATCAAGAAATGAAATTCTAAACACAAACTACTTTTGCTGTCAAAGCTCATTACAAAAAGGAACTAACAGTCGATGGATTCTTTGCCTGCTGTCTCGTATAGCGAGATAAACCTGAAAAGCAGGCTTCTGAATTTTCTATAGACTTAATTATAACGTTTGGTTGTGGTAAAGGTCCTCACAAAAGCGTTTGCATAAAGCAGTATACAGATCCTTCTCACTTTCCAGTCTCTCACATGGCTTCCATTATGCCTTTCTGTGGTTCATTTTGCAGAAGAGAGCCGACCTGAGAAGTGGAGCAAGTTGACGTCAATCTCAACCAATTTCCTATGGTTTATTATCAGCTGTTAATATAATAAAAGATACGGCATATCTTATGTGCCTGTTGTTTCGCATGAAAATGTTCGAGACGTGACAAAAAACCAATTAACTGTGTATCTTGATGATGCCCCACACATCTTTAACCAAAGTTTCCTGTTTTTCATATTTTGTTACACAGTACTACCTTTCCATGTCCGTAAAACTATTCCTTGTTTCATGCTGATAAGCATAACACGTCCAAATTCATCCGTTGTAGCGGCCAGTCTTTCATCGGGGGAAAGAGTGATAGACGAACCGTCACGTCGCTCGTCAGAAAGACAGTACCTGCTCAAATAGAAAATAAAAAGATGTTTGGGAGTGACATTTTGGGTTTTCAGTTTACTGAAAATAAGTTGAAGAATGAAGGTCAGCTTGTTTTAAACAATGTAGTCTTACATTAAAAGCAGCAGAGCCAGTAGTACAACACGAGACAGCCTACAGACTACGAGGTTTGTGGGCGTGTTCCTCGAATTGGCCGGGCAACAGAGGATATCACCACCTTATACAGAGTTTCCGGTCAGCAAATGTCGTCGTTCGTCGGCTCAACGAAGGAAAACTAACTAGCTGAGCAACAGAGTTGAGATTAAAGACTTTTTTCAGCCCCAGAACGTCCTCTTCTCTTACAGAGCATGATGACTGCCATCGAAATAAGTTGCAGTTCAGAGAACAGAGCTACACAGTCTTAGACTAGCGCTTAAAGGAGGACAACAAGGGCCATAGTCAATACTGTAAGGCCTATAATTACTTACATATAATATATGTAAATTCTATAATTACCTCAAAGGAAGGGAAGTACCCTTCTCCACTTTTGGTTTTCGCTTTGACTTGTCTTGAGATTGTGGTGGTTCAGCTTTGGTTGCCCCCCAGCCAAGCCAACCACTAAAAAACAACAACAAAGGCCTGATGAAAGGCAAACTGCCACACTCTTGCTTCAGGCGAATCGAAAGGGGAGGGTAGGAAAGCAAATAGTCTGCTGTCTTTCCCAGTGATGACGATCGGAAGGCCAAGGATCGTTTTCGACCGTTGCCAATGGCTGTCCTTCACTTTCTCTTATCACTGCGGTAACAAAGCAGTATCACCTAAATAACTTCGGTAGAACTTCTCATGTTGGCGTATTAACATTATTTATTTAATCATACCAGAAATAGACTTGAATCGAAGAGTTCGGTATAAGCAGTGAATCATAGATATGAGGACAAATAACACAGGAAAACTTGATCAGTAAGCGCCAATGGTCAAATACTTCTTTTGAATTTTGTCCTTATTACCCAAGATTCACTTCAAGTCGTCAAAGTGTTTCTTGCAGTGCTGTGCTTACCTAGCCACAGATAGCTTGGAAAGAACGGCTGATGTCAATTTAGTAGCCACTTCCAACGCGACATCGGATATTAACGGTGGCGATCCTCCTTCTACAGCGGAATAAACGCCAACGAAAGGATCACTTCCAGACGCAACAAACTGCGACATCGACGGAGGCGTGACACGAATATTTGCATCACAACCACCAATGAACGAAGCGGTTTTAAGCTGCTCGAACAGGCTTGGAGTAACGACACCTAAACAAGTATACGATGGATGAAATGAACAATACGTTTCTCAACGCAGCCAGGTGATATTATAAGATATAGTTTACACTGTCCTAGCTTGACCTATTTTGAACGCAACAGCAAAAATTCTGTTAGAAAAAAAAACCAAAAAATCTCAGCTGCCCTTGTTTTAACGGTTGATCTCATGACTGTTTCATATGTTACATAATAAAGTCACTGTTCATGGCCCAATTTTTAATAATACACTTTAATATAAAAATGATTTAAAGTGTATATGAAGTGAAAACTAAGTTTTTCTTATATGAAAGAACTCTTGAAATTATAACGCAACATCTTTGACACTTTTTTCCATATCTCACTTCGTTCTTGAGATATTAAGGTTTATTTGCTATGTAAATAACACTTTGCATACGTCACTGTGCATAATGAGTTGCTGTAAAATTAGCAGTATTGTTGAAGCTATTGAACAATGTCATATGAAACTGTGAATGTCAGTGACTTGCCTCATGACACTAAACGGACAAAGTTTCTAGTGATTTAATAGAATAATTTCAAAGATATCCGTGATTTTTTGTGACTCATTATACACTGACGTATGCAAGGTGTAATTTACATATCAAATAAATCTGAACGTCTCAAGAACGAAGTAAGATATGGAAAAAGTGCAAAAGATGTTGCATTACAAATTCAAGAGTTCTTTCGAAAAAGAAAAACATAATTTTCACTTCATATACACTTTAATATAATAATTAACTACTGATAAGTTTAAGTTATAAGTAAATCGATGAGGGCGATCAACGGGCGTAAATAGTGACTCTTTGGAGAATCAGACCACTCCAATAAAGATATCAGAGCTAGTTAACTTTTCAATAGTCCCCTTCGCAGCCGTTCTCAGTGTCGGTCTTAAACTCCCTCCCCACAAGCAGCTGTTCACCCAAGCTTCAAATGCCATTCCCTTTCCTTCTATATAATCGTGTCAGATTTATAATCTTTGTTTGAAATTAACCAATTACATGAATTGATATATCCACGCGTTCTGACCAGGTTTTTTCCCCGCGAAATACGATTGCATTAAAATGCTGAAATGTATTGCTTTCGTAGATTAATTCATCAAATTTGAATTTATCCAACACCTTTCTAAGCACTCCACTACATTCAGCCGTCTTTCTCCCGCGAAATATGCAGTAACAACAGCATGAACAACACAAAGGTAAAGGTCAGGTTTCCCAAAAACGAAAGCCTTACTCCCATTGGTAAATTTTTGGTAATGGAATATGAAGCTTGGGTGAGCAGCCGTTTGTGGGAAGCGAGTATTTAGACCGACATTAAGAACGGTTGCGAAGGAGACTAACTTTTCGAGTAACGTTCAAATTATTTTAGGCCAGAGTAACGCAAAATATGGAAATTGTTCAGACTAGATGCATGGTTTAAACGGTATCAGTAAACTACTTAAGAAGACGATAAGGAGGTGACCTCTAGCACAATACATCGTACAAACACAGTAATAATGGCCTTGAAAGCCATGGCAAAACAAGGATAAAACTCTCTGCAAGTTTTCATTAATGAATCTTTCGGCCAAAACATTTATCGACTGGAGCTAGCTTGCAACGAGTTGAATCAAATTCAACACGTCTGGGCATGAGGTTGTATGTCGCTCTTTTTCAGGTGATCCATCGAGAAATGGTGCACGCACAGCAGCCAATCAGAGACGGCGTTATATTATATCTATGCTATAATTTTTCTTACCGCAAGATGCAATGTCGGAGATGTTCTTCTGTCCTTTCAGGTTCCACTTTTTGTACGCTAAAGGTGGTGGCTTGATGTTCTCACCAGTTCCACTTGCCTGAGCTAAAAATGAAAACGCGAAGTACTACATGAATTGTTGAATTTCTAGTAAAAAGAAACAGTTTAAAAACGACGCAAAATTGCGGCGCTGCATAGATTATTTGAAAACACAGATAATTCACAAATTTACATTAGAAAGGATTCCACTTAAATTTGCATTACTGAAAGAAAAATCCACTTAGGATCACCTGCACCGTTTTTAACTTAGGGAGACAATTACAGGAACGATTTCTAGCTCTTTGCAATGCTAATAACTATGAAAAAGACTAATGTGTTGAAACCTTTTGTGTAGCATTATTTGAATCATAAATAGTCGTTAAATGCATTTCGAGTTGCATTTCGTTTACTTTATCTGTTGGTTGGTTCGTCTCCATTAGGAAAAGAAATCGGAATTCCCATCCGAAATTCCGGCACAATCGACAACGAGGTAAAAAAACAATTTGTTTTTCTTCTCCCCGTGGCTTTACATTCGCTTTCTTCAACTCGTTTACGGTAATCAGTAGTACGTCAGGAAATCTAAAGTTACAAACAGTACACTGCCATCAAGGGATCTTTTCTCATTCATAAAAGCTGCAAAAAGCCTTCACACAACAGACGAAAGTGCAGAGGGTGCTAAGCAATTACTTCCTTCAATTATCACTATATCGAACTCTGTGTCAGGTGCATTTATTCATCACGTGATATTACATTCTTTTGCCTCCTTTTTTCTCCACCAGTTCAGCATTTCAATCAATCAACATGAGCACCACTAGTGTCATCGTCAATAATTCCCAAGCACCTCATACGTTTGACCCTGGAGTAGAGTCTCAATCTATCATTGCCGACTTAAGTGTAGCGGAAATTCGAGGAGTAGTCACAATCGTTTTCGTCTTCAGCTCAGTTGGAGTATTAGAGAATTTCGTGACCGTTCTCTTCATCCTCCGAGGTGAGGGATACTTGGAGGCAGCATCAAACATATTTCTGCTCAGTCTTGCGACGGCGGATTTCCTCCTGTGCGCCATCCCTACTCCGCTGTTTGTTTACAGCCATTATTACCACTGGATCTTCAAAGTTACTCTTCAAACAAGTATATTTTTCGCTCTCGCGACAGTTGGCAGTATATTCCTGTCAACTGTGGATAGAATGGCATCTATTTTATTGTCGCTAAGATATGTTTCCATAATGACTGTGCGCCGTTCAGCAATCATGGTAGCAACACTTTGGTTATCGGTCATCTCCATTGGAGCCTTGCAAGCCATAAACGAGTCAACAGCAGGTGTAGTGTACCGTCTTATGAAGTACTTACTCATGATCTTCATACTCGTCATCTTCCTGATGTACATCTACATGTACAATAAATCTCGGAAACACAAGATATTGATACGGAAGCAAAGGGTCGCCACTGCAGGAGAAACGAAAGAACAACAAATGGACTTTCGTTCGTTGAGAACGATCTTCATGTTAGCAGGAACATTCGTCTTAGGTTGGTTGCCACTGACGTTAGTTCTCTTGCTGACCGATCGGGAAGGCAACGCGAGGCAATTCTATCACGCATTCGCGTTAACAGCCCCACTTACTTTAATAAATGCAAGCTTGGATCCAGTTATTTATTTTTTCCGCAAGGAGGATTTTAGGCGCAGGTTCCTTCGGGGCAAAAAACTCTTCTTCCTCGACTGGTTTGGTCGCATTTCAGCTACTACTTCAAGAAGGCTTTGCTATCCTTGCTCGAACAGGGTAGAGCCTGTTTAAATATACTTAATTCATTACTGATACAAACAATCTTGGACAAAACCTATTGGGAAAAGTACCGAAATGTGAAAGAAACTTACAATGTCCTAGTTTTGGAGCTTATATACCTACATACCAGCCCCCGTCTTTCAGTGTTGTTTCATGTTATTCCTGGGGGGAGAGGGGGCATAAATTAATAATAAACCAATTAATTTGTCGAAGTTTTGAAGAAACATTTCTCAACTGTCTAGTTCAAGATTTTGGCTATAGTAAGGGCCTGTTTACATGATCCCGGTTAGCCGGGATCATTTTGATGTATTGATATAAGTCACGGGATTTGATTATGCCAACTGGAGTTTATTTCTACAGCATATAGTCATATACTTCAAATTGACTTAAACGAACGCTCGTTTTAATGGCGACAAGGATATAATTTCAACTCAAGAGTCTGATCAGCGACATCCTAGTTTCTTACAACACTTCCTCGCTTTTCTTTTACACGTATTTATTATATTTATTTCAATACATCAAAATTATCTCAGCTACCATCCCGTCCCGGCTAACCAGGATCATGTAAACAGGTTCTAAATAAGATTCAAAGCTTGGTGATATGAGTATACAGAATATTGATTTTACTTAACGAAGGGATACCGGATAAGCTAGGCTAGATAACTAGCTGTCTCTCGGCTCTGACCAGTTGACTAACCCGAGAGACGGCTGGTAAATTGAGGCTACCGATAAGCTGGATAGCAAAAAATATCCAGCCTGTTATCGCAGTTTCTTTTTTCTCTCCGAAAATATTTCGTTCTCTGAGAATAATTTTCAAGTTGTGAGGAACATTCGTCTTAAAATGGTTGCCACTGACGTTAGTTGTCATGCAGAACGAGCGGGAAGACAATCCGAGACAATTCCATCACGTGTTTTGGTTCCCATCTCGACTTATATTAATAAATACGAGCTTGGATCCAGTGATCTATTTTTACCCCAAGGAGGATTTTAGGCGCAAGTTCCTTTGCATCAAACAATGCTTCATACCGGACTGGTCAGACTGCATTTATGACTGTTATTATTACTATTATTATTATTATTATTATTATTATTATTATTATTATTATTATTATTATTATTATTATTATTATT
>JBAHVQ010000054.1:75230-91784 GCA_036872915.1 Nanipora kamurai
GACTTACTAGTCCATTTATTATTATTATTATTATTATTATTATTATTATTATTATTATTATTATTATTATTATTATTTGAATATTTTGACAGGATAAAAACTTCAGTTTAGTAAACTTAATTACAAACTGCTATCAATGTTTGCCCTGTTAAAATGTATAAACAATAATATATAAAACTAAAAAACTATATTTAGACAAAACCACAATAAATTCATAAAAGTTTAAAATACATAGTCAATAAATCAGTTCAATTCCAGAAACTTCGCTTTGCTAGAGGCAGCTCGTTAAACAGTTTTGCACCTCCAAAATAAAGCCCCTGCTTAGCTACTTCCAGCTTGACTTTAGGCAGTCTAATAGAAATATTATTTCTTGTTTCTTTCGTATGATTAATACGGCTTGCTCAGGGCAATTACTGCGGCGTGCTCGGGGTTTCCATTGGGAGGCTTGAATGTGAAAAAAGTGAAGAGGCTCTGTAGGGTAATCTATAGCGTGAGATAGGAAAAATACATCTCTCTCCGATGATTTCATATTTTATTTGAACTTCAAAAATTGTTATATTGTTTAATGGTGGAATTCATTACATGTTTGTGGAAGTTGATCGTCCAGGTTAGTGTAGTCTTGAGAAAGACTGTTGGTAAAAGTGACTGACGTTTTGACGGCCTTAACGGCGGTCATCTTCAGAGTCAAGTGAAGAGTAAACGTCAGGTTCGCCGATAATTGTATCGGTTCGTGCGTCATAAGTGGGCGGTCGTATGAGTCACAGAGGTGGGTGGTTGTTAGTGAAAAGCAGTGGATGTGTTTGTGTGGACGTTAATGATCGTCTATTGATTGTTCGCACGTTTGAATTTGTGAATAGGTCGTTTGTTAGGTCCCGGTAATTGTTGAGATCGGTTTAATGGTTTTTGTTCTAAGTTCGTATACCAGCTTTCTAGTGTGAGTCGTTGTTTGTAGTTGGTGCTGCAAGTAATGCCTTTTGCCGATGCCCAGTCAATGTTGTGTTTGGTTTGCCGGTGGTGTTCGGCAATTTATTTGGTTTTGTCTCCGTTTTTTGTCGCTCGTTTGTGTTCTGTGAGTCGTATATTTAAGTTTCTGCTAGTCTTTCATGTGGTTGTCTCCTATCTTAACGCTAGTCGGTACATGTCGTAAAATTGTGATCGGTTTGTGCGCTACTCATGTGTTGAATGGTCGTAAGATGAGTGATGAGATTTTTCGGAATTTCCTCAACCGAAAAAGGGTTTTTTTCACAGAAAAATAGAAAATAGTCAACAACTGATATGCCAAAATGCCAAACCAATGGTCGTTAGGAACACTTTGAAATCCTTCAAGCCCAATAGGACCCATATTAACGTGAATGATGTAAATCAAATGATTCAAATCTATTAATGTCAAAAGTTTTATTGGGTTTTATTAATTAAGAATTTATCAAAACAAATTTTATCACTGCACATTTTTACTGTTCATCACTGTACTTTATCACTGCACAAATTGGTTATCACTGCACACTAAAATTAGGTATGGTTACGTGGTAGAATATCAATTGCGGCAATACGTATACCACTTCAACAAGGCTTTACTACCGTTGCTCGGGCAGAGCAGAGGGTAATTAAATTGATTTTATTCAACGCTGACGCCATATTTTATTTGAGTTGATTTTTTGGGGTTTTTTTTGAGAGGGTGGGGTTTAACCGACATCGATGTCCTATGTTCCTCTCGGTCTATACATATAACACATCGGTCGGATATTCACTGGTACAGACCTCACGTACGTTCAATAAGTAATAAATAGCTAACCTCGGGCCAGCTGATTCCTGCAACCTCTAAGGGACTGATAAAGACTGAAACCATCAAGGAGTACCAAGGCGGTCGGATAAAGGATCACTAGTTCTTCAACTTGTTCAAAATCTGTATGAGAAACACCGGGTTGCCACGTTTGACATTTCAGGTTCAAAACTGGATCTTCATGAAGTAGCTGATACAAGAGCAAAGACCCATCCTGCAGAAATAGAAAGTTTGAACAGAATGATATTTAGTTGAGTTTACTTTGTTCTTACATACGACTGGGTAACCTGGATTTTGATATGGTGACAAGGTGATCGAGTCATTGACTCAGGAACACAGAGAACCTCAAGGCACTTTCCATTTACAAGGTACAGTGAAGGATTAAAGGGGAGGCACTGTGGACACGTGCTATAAGCCCTGTGTTTGAGAGGAGCCCGCGTTCCCGTCTAGAACGCAGAATTCGTTTTGGTGAAACTACGAGCTTGATGAACGTCCGCTGGTCGTCTTTTTACTGGCTCGTTTAATCAGGCCTTGACAAGGTAGACTTACTAGTCTATCCAGTAGTTCTGGACATTGACGTCAGGTCCATGGAAACACCTGGAGCCTTGATGCACCATTTGTCATACCTGCGGGCTCAAGCGACAATCTTGTTTTATTCAAGGAGGGAATGTTCAGCCAGAATGGACTTTCTTTTGCATTACCATTACGAAAATTTCACAAGCCATTCACATGTGAATCACATGTGGCTGACAAGTGATCCACATGTGCCCCCTCGTGCTCAATATCTGCCCTGTATGTGTTCATATGCGAAACGTATGCTCTTTCTTGCGATTAACTACGGTGCTCTTATTCCACATGTAAAATATACTTTCTCACATGTGAGATTTGCTATCACATGTGCGAAACTTCCACGTGTGAAACGATAGATTCACATTTAACTACATTTTGGTTAAATGTGAATCTATCGTTTCATATTACCTTGAGGATGATTCTGAAATAGAATTCCACGTGTGAGCAATTTGCTTTTGCAAGTCCTACATGCATTCTCAAATAAAGTCATATCTTTCCAGTCAAACGGTGGCACAGATAAAATTTCAACAAACTCATGTTAGTCGCAAGCTGACGCAAGTAATCACAAGTTGGCGGTCAAACGAGACACAAGCTAAAACTTGCGGTGACTTGCGCTCGCGTCTGATCAGGGTTTAACTCCAGTTGTCCATCTACTTGCAGTTAGATGTCTTCAAACTGCCCCATACTTTACCTGCAAATAGAATCGGATGTAGCCCGATGTAAAACCAGCCACTATACATGTCCAGTCTGGAAATCCTTGGGAGCTTCTGTTCAAATTTATTGATAAGAAAAAGAAATCAGTAACACCAAACCATACACATAAAATAAAAAGCGGGAAGTACTACGTTCCGGTTTAGCTGCAGGTCATCAAACCGTTTTCGAAAATGTCCCGAGTGGATCTTGAATGAAACAACTAATTTCACGCGTCAAAGTGAACTATTTCACAGCTTTAATTACTACAAAAGTACCCCAGTTAGACTTAGCGAGGGCCGGAGGGATATGCATGGTAAGCCCATTTTGTATGCTCACTGCTTTGGTGTAAACCATAAGAGACTCTCAGACGTTGTCTCGTTCTATTACCGACAGAACTGGCATTAATTATCAAACAGAACATGAAAGGGTCTTGGTTTTATAGAACAATTCAACTTACTCATTCCGTTAGGACTTAATCATATTTTCTTTTCTATACGTTTTGCTGGAATTCTACGCTCTCACAAACTTACCTATGCTGAGAGGCCAAAGGAAGGCACAATAAGCTTGATACGCACTCTCTACAGAAAGCAATAAAACAACTTAGGACCCCACAATTCTCACTGGATTTGTGAAAGGTGGAGGCCTAAACTAAGAATCTGCCAAGGTTTTGAGATGACCATCTCCGCACCTTTGGCAAAACGTCTTGTTTGCTAAAAGGTAGGTTTCCCTTACGTTTCCTTTACATAAAACTTCTAACAAAATTTATTGTTTTAGTTCACATATTTTAACACTACACTGTATTATGAATGCGATATAGCTTGCAGCCCTTTCTTAGTCTTCTAGATTGTGTACCTGGACAAGGCAAAGGACACAACCAGTTTTGAAACGATAAATTCACAATTAACCTACATTGCTGAAGTCAACTGAACAAATTGACTCGAGCGGGATTTGAACTCGCACCTTCGGGAATCCGGTCCGCCGCTCTACCTGTTGAGCTATCGAGTCTACAGGGATTGGACGCGAGTTATTATCCAACTTAAGTGCACGAGATATTCTCGCGACAACTTGACGCTATCCACGGATAGATGTGCAGTGTTTCAATTCTATTTCAGAACCATCCTCAGGGTATTTTCAGGATGGTTCTGAAATAGAATTACGACCAGTTTTGTTGCAAACTATTAGAACAGCTACTGAATTTTTACCAGTTAAAAAGGAGGACAAAATGATAATATTGGTTGTTACCCATTGGGCTAACTTATTACAATAAGATGTAAAATATATCACTATATAAATATTTCCAAGAAAATACAAAAGGAGAAAATGCCCCATTCCCCACCCCTTTGATACCTGTAAGGGCTGACACGGCATTGTCTTCAATTATGCAAGAATGGAACCTAATATCCAATGAAGGAAGGATTCTGAATTTCCCTAAGGTTTGTTTTTATAGTTTTTTAATGAATTTGAAAAAGTTTTAGTTTTCAAAAAGGTAAAGCAACAAAATAAATATGCCAAGAAAATATATTCAGTAAATGTGAATAACAATGATTACCCCTCTTCATATCCAAGTTGGCCAGTCCAGGAAATTTGAAATTTGGTTTTTGGTTCGGAAGTTGCTTGTCTGTCCCATTTTGCTAAAAATAAATATTTGCTTGTAAACATATATTAAAGGATGTACCAATGAATTGGAATGAATTGAGATAATCTTGAGGGAAAGAAACATTTTGAGCCTGGGCTGGTCAACATAACTGAAGATATGTGATGTATACTATGGTAGTTGAGATTTTATTTACATCTAAACATTACTTATACTTTTATGTCATGAATGTCAGAGATGAAACTACAAATTTGAATTTCTATCACATCCAGAAATGCTTGCTGCAACATTAATAATATTCAACAATTTTGACAATTTCCTACAACTTCTTAAAATAACTTTGGTAAACAAAAGTGATGAACACCTGCAAAGAGGATCTGAATCCCAACTTAACATTGCAGAAATTAAACAACGAAAGGCTCGTTCTTCAAGCTTGTTGTTTATATCCAAGCTTGCAAACACCTACACTCTCTATGTTCTCTAGATTGAGTTTGCTCGTATGTAGATCACATTACAGGCATGTCTCAGCTTTCGACTATGAAAGCAGCATGTCAAACAAAGGACCCAGGTCCCAGATTTAGCTCAGATTTGTTGTCGAGCCCTCATGGTCTAGTGGTAAGACAACCGTACCGGCAATCGGGAGACGCGGATTTGATTCCTGTTGGGGAACTCACAACTTTTCTGAGTTTTCATCAAGCTTGAAGAACGAGCCTTTCGTTGTTTATATCCAAGCTTGCAAACACCTACACTCTCTATGTTCTGTAGATTGAGTTTGCTCGTATGTATTGCAGAAATTGGTCTTCTGTTACAGATAATTCAGAACATTTTACTTATAGCTGAGGTAAGTACCAAATAACCTTGTGTTCACTGAATAACTGAGTACAATGGTATGGAAAATTGTGCTGTGTCCAAAATTCCCAAGTCTATTTCTGTGAGCATTTATATTAAGGGGAAGAACATACTTTGTATTTTACTCTAGCTAATGTCAGACAATTTTACTTGTAACTGAGGGATGAGCATTGGGCATCAAGGAGTTACAAACTACAGTATCTCTCTTAACCCATTACAGGGCAAGGGCAGGCTCCAGTATTATATACTCTTGCTACTGCACATGATTTTACTTGTCACAGTGCTGAGCCATGGGCATCAAAGAGTTAACAGTCTGAGACCAGTTTTAGAATTAACCCATTACAGTAGGAAGCAAATGTTCACTTTAGTAAAGTATTCTACTCTGGCTAATGCCAGATAATTTCCCTCATCACAGGGATCAGCCCTGGCCATCAACAAGTTCGACTGAAGTTTTACTGTAATCTTCAAACAATTCACAATTAACCCTTTAATCCTTTCCTGGCTAAGGACTTTTCCCTTGATGAGTAAAATTGTCTGGAATTAGCCAGAGTAAATACCAAAGTCTCCATAGGTCACTGAGGACCTATACGGACAGGAAGGAGTTAAGGGGCAAGGGTGCACTTTGGTATTTTATTCTCCAAAGGCTAACACCACTATCAATTTTATGCATCAAAGGGATGAGCCCTTGCCATGAAAGGCTTAATTTTCTGCCTAATTTACTTTATTAAAAGTTGGATAACAGCACTTTTGATAGATGAATAACATGCAAGAGTTGGATTTGAATATCGGAGCTTTATCTCTTCTCTTCAGAGTGAAATTCTAGTGAGTAAAAATAATTTGCTATCCAAGTGATTTCATGTTTTTTTAATCTTCTGGAGTTTGGTAATATAAGTAGTAATAATGGTTAAACTTGTTTGTTAACCAGAACAGAAAATGCTAATATGCTAATATAAGATTTTGAGTAAATATTTCTCACCTGTCAAAATGACCAACTTATCATCCCTTGCAATGGCTATCAAGTCCTCACAAGGTGAAATGCCAATACAGCAGTCTTGTAGCCAAGATTTTTGTATATCTTTATCATTAGTTTTCTCTTCCTCAGTTAACTATATAAAAATTAAAGTGCCTGTTTATTTTCAGTACATTCCAAATTATGCTGTATTATTTAACAGTAAGCAAAAGAAAATTTTTGTCTCAGAATTCCTATACTATAAAACCTTTAGAACTACAACCTGTAGTGAAAAATGGAACTGTTAATGGGTATCTAGTAGGTAACTAAATTTGTGTCCCTGAATATCTATCAGGTCATTCACAAAAACATTCCACACCTTCCCATGGAAGAAATAAAACACGGGTCCTCACACCCTCTTCAGAAATACTACAACAATTAAAATCTGAAGTCTGTTCTTTGGGCAGCTCAAATTTCTGATATGGGGGTGGTCTGGACCTTTTCTGGAATAAACCATACAGTGCTCTGCAAGCTGGGCCTTAGGCCTCTAGTTCTTAAAGTTACATTTTTTGCAACTAGTCTCAGGTTGGGTATTAAAGTGATAGTTTTTAACTCTTGAACAGTTCATCCCTTTGATGCCATAAGGAAAATTGTCTGGCATATACCGGAGTAAAATACTAGGACATATAGCACTTCCCACCGTAAAAAGAGCAGTTTCACCTTTTTAAAAAAGTTCACACCAAACACGAGCCTGTTACACTGCCAGTTTTTATGCTTACTGGTAATCTTAATTTTATACACATTTCTACTGAATAATTTATCACTGATAATAAATTTTATTATAATTTTAGTTTCACCTGTTTCATTTCATTCACTTATACATTTCTGTTTCATTAAAAAGTGACAGCTGCAAAACAATTCTTGTCTAAAATCATTTAAAATATACCTAAAATGGACTGAAAATGCATTCAAATTCCAATAACATTAAACATCTTGAAAAAATAAAAGCTAAAATTCACACCTTTTTACTTTCACCTTCACTTTCCCACATCCATTGCTCATCCTTGGCATCCCAATTATCTAGAAACATAATTAATCATAGTAATACATGGTACAATTTGTAGTATCAGTAAATACCATGTAAATTTATTGACAGTTGTCCATTTATTATCAAATGTTTATTACAAATTGTGTGCTATTTTTATGGCCATATAAATATGTAACTACAATAATTATTTATTATGTATTAAACAAAAAATTTTAAGCCAGCAAGATTAGTAGCCAATTTCTCATAACTTTCTTTTGGGTAATGCTAAATGATTTACTAATTTTGCACATCTCAAGTAACCCATTTATCAATCCCCAAACATATCTTGTAACAGTTCTCTTAGAAAATACCAGATAATTTTAATTGTCAAAGGAAAGTGCTTGAGGGCAAAAGAGTGAAAAAATACATTTAACCCTTTACCAGGCACTGTTACCAAATGGCAACATATTAATTTTACTCTGGCTAACACCAGACGATTTTACTCGTCAACGGGGACCTCCTGAAAACCTGCCCGATAAAGGGTTAATTATAATACAAGAAAACTAGTCTTGTACATTATATACCCAATACAACTTAATAGACTATTAAATCAAAAGTAAAAATAAATAGTATAAGAATATCTGTTGGCAATCTTCTAACAATCATTCTTTTAAGAAAAAGAAAGAGTTAAAACTAAATACTCAAATTAACCCTTTAGTTCTTGGGATGTATCCCTGTGTTGAGGAAAGCATTAGGCACTGTTAAATACTAAATGGCACCACTGCCCCTTAATGGTTAAAAGTACTTTGAGTGTTTGCAAATTTTCAGAATAGGTCATTCCAGAAAAGAGCCAGGCCACCCTCACGGTGGGGTTCAAATTACGGCAGTCTGATAAACTTTTAGACATCAGAGTTAAGAAATTACAAGGATATTTTTTTAAAAGAAGTCGTAATTTAACCAAGACGACTCAGCCAACTATTGTCCCAGTTGATTCCCTTTAACAGTCATTGGCGCTATTGATTTGGCATACAACTGTTGTTAAGCTAAGGCAACTTGATGGTTAATTCATTGAACTAACCTGATTCGTACTTTTTTTCAATTTCTTCTTCGCAGTCCAATTGATATAGACACGAGATAACTCGATCTATATTCTCGATGCAGGCAAATAAAGTTAAAGAACTCGACATTTTTATATCAAAAAATGAGAAAGTGATAACCTGGCGCTAAATTTTTTTGCTGTTCTTTCCCATTGATTCATTTAGTTTTAGTTTTATTTTGAAGAGTGAAACCGCTGACTGGTTGCTCCAAAAAGTCAGTGGGCAACCGTGTTGACCCGTTAAGGCACAGGCAGCCCAATCGTATGTCGAGTCAGCACAAATTCGTCAGCTGAATGAACTAAAGATACGTTTACACACTGCGATTACTCGGGCCGATTTCTAGCTTAGATGCATGTTAAGTTGAGAAGCAGTCAATAGAATACTCCGTGGGCTCAAACTTGCCTGCTTTTTGCAGGTTACCATGCACCTAAGCCAAAAATCAGCCCGATCAATCGCAGTGGGTAAACGTACCTAAAGCCACGTTCACATCAGCGGATTCGGACTGGATTCGGACTTGACTTGGACTAAAACTAGCTAAACTAGTTGTGTTTCCATTACCGGTTTGGATTCGGTTTGGACTTCCAGCAAAATTGCTATGTTGAGAGAGAAAAAGAAAGATGTGGAGCGTATTTAAACCAAATTAGTCCTTTCGAGTCCAAATCCTGTTCGACTTCGTTCACAGTTGACCGAGCCTAACTAACTCCAAATCCTATCAGAATCCAGTCCGACTGCATTCATACTAGGGAAATCCAGTGATGTCCGCTGATGTGAACGCGCGTTAAGACAGACAGACACCTTAACTTCAACAAGGCAGTTCATTCGCCATATACGTTCTTAAGATAGCGTCAATAGAGGCCCATCATTATACACCATATGAACTAATTAAAGTTGTTAAATATACAGCTAAAATGTTTCACATAATAGATGTCAAAAATTATTTACGAAATGATGATTTACCAATTACGATTGTAAACAAGACAACCATGGTAGGAAAAGAATTTCTTGCTACCTCCAAGTATGACATTGGGCAGATGGAGAAGATTGCTCTGTCTGGTAGATCTATTGTTTGTTTAACGTAAACTAATTATAGAAAAAAGTTATGGTGTGCGTTTTTCTTTGGAAAAATTCACCAGGATAACTAATATAAGAATCTCGTGCTCCCGTAGAATTTATTTTATACCTGAACCATTAGTGAACAGCGACGAACAAAAAGTTTTGTATAGAGAAGTTTGTGTAACCGTTGACAATAGTTTTCCGACGTTTCCAATGATCAGAAATGTGAAGATTAATGTTCGGTCTGGCAAAAAGGTTTGAAACCTCTGAAGTTTAAAATCTTGTTGAAAATGGTTCTTGGTTGTGGCGTGTGTGGAACATGGACGACTGATGTTTATTGATTACGATGCGAAGGACTTCAGATGATAAGAATTACATAATGCTTCTGATAATCTTCAAGTTTGCTTGACAAAACTCTGCTCTACGAACCACTCCTTGTTGCCGACCTTGTTCGAGTTATCTTTCGTGAAATGGCCATGAAACATTCCAGGAAATCACATACCCGACAAACCAAGTCATGTGTTTGTTTACACCCTGTTCAGCTTGGTAACAATTAGTACTCTGAATGTTTGGTCGAAAGAAGTACACACAGCCAGTCCTTCCTGTAACGCAGAAATAATATAAAGAGAAACGAGAATGTAGTCTTAAATCACAATTATACTAACAACATTATTTAACATTGAAAGTTGAACACAAATGTTGTTCGTGTGGGAGGGAGCTTGGAGCATATCAGACGACCAGCGAACGTTCATCAAGCTCATGATCTCAGAAGAACGATTTGAGCTTGACGAACGTTCGCTGGTCGTCTGATATACTCCAAGTTCCCCTATGAACAACATTTCCGTTCAGATTTCAATGTTTCCATCATTATTATCATATCGTGACTTCCGCTTAGGCAGTACATATGACGAACCTGCACCTTAGCTTACCGTTTGAGTCTTGGTAGCTCAATGGTTAGAGCGTCTCCGTTGACGCATGCATTGCTTTGCATGCGCTTGTTAAAGTTCACGTTAGCATACATACATCTAGAAGATTAATTAGATGATAAAATGCCTGATATCGTTCAATTTGTCTATAGAATTCAAGTCTGGATTCAATTCTAAAGGCAAATTGAGCGACATCAGGCATTTTCGCGAAACTTAACAAGGGCGTGCAACGAAACGCTTGCGCCAGCCAATGATGTAACGGTTTTTAATTTATGTTCTTGAAACCTGACGATGGAGTTACACTCCGAAACATAAAAAGATTTTTAACCATACTAGAGCTAGTGGTCTAAAGAAGTATCATTTTATAACCCCTTATTCATGTTGTTGTCTACATCATTACTCGAAATCTTTAGTTGTTGACTTTCGATCGCCGTCGTCCTAGACATTTTCTTGGAAACTGTTTAACTTGTACTTTGGAAACCTAAGGGTATACAAGAAGAAAGTCGCCTATCGAAACCGAGTTATTGTATTTAGTACGTCAACCAAAGAAGTGCCTTAATGAATTGTCTCTTCCTAATGTGTTTTTACCACGAAAAAAAAAATCCACCCCGAGATAGCCTTCCTGCAAGGTTCTCAAGACCGATATTAGTCACTATGTTGAGGATTAAAACCTCTTTTAGAAAGACTACAGTCCTAAGAGGCCGATTACAATCGTAAGAGGAAGATTGTAATCATAACCGAAGGACTATAATCTTCTTTATATGGTCATATAGTCTATTTCTCAGGACTGTAGTCTTTATTTCGAATTGGATTTCCTTCGCACTAAATTTGATAGAGGTAGCAAAATTATTTTCATTACCCTTAGTAACTCATCACGGAACCTATGGTTTTGCCGTCACGATCCATTACTCTCTGTCATATTTACATTGTTGAAATATGGAGGACATGTGACCTGTTTCCGTAGTTCTTCCAACTTCACAATGCTTTTGATAGAGTGCACTTAAAAATGAATAGGAGAACTACAGGGGGGTGACTGCGCGATGTTTGAAAATACTAGTTTTGCAGGGATATTTCTCCGGCAAAACACGACCTTCCTCAAAAAACGTCTGCGAAAATGCATAGCGATTAGGCGGGCCGAATTATTTTCAGTCTTATCTAAAATAGAGAACGAGAAGAAAAATGACGATTAAAAAAACTCATGCAGCCTCTAAGTAGTTTCGTTCTTCAGCCCAGTGTCCAAACGAACAAATTGGATCGAAGCAGCCTACAGTCCTTCACCGTTCTGGATTTTTATGAAATCACGCTCTTTTTTGTTTTGTTGAGCAACTCATTTAATTTGTTTTTGCGGGAGAAAATTTCTTGCACCCCCTTTACAAGCACTTTACACCCTAGTTACGACCCTGAAAGTGAGATGTATAACCTCTAGTCGTTTCGCCTCTTAGCTTGAGATGTCGTAGCCTTGTGCAATGGTGACACAAATTCGTTCGCCGGAGTACGGCTGTACAGAATGGTTTCCAAACAAACGGTTTTTTGGTTTTGTATGTGTCTGCAGCTTTGCTTGGATATTCTATTACGCATTTCTTCAGCGTGGTACGTTTATGGCGACGAGAAAACCTCGTGCACCAGTTCATGGGGAATCCTCTTTACCTGGCATTTCACTTCGGAGTCAACAAAAGTTTGAGTTAAATAAAAAGGAAGCGGTTCGCCTCGATAAAATGCAGTTCCCTTATCGGAAGACCACAGCACTAAGCATAGCAACGTCGACAAGACCTATCGATCCATCAATTTCTTTCGTGAACCCCGTGGAGAACTTGGAAATGTACACGTTGAGCAGACCGTCCGAGGCGAAGGTTCGCAAATTGGCCGCTGTGGAGCAATTGAATCTCAAGTTTCTGAGAAACGACAAGCGAAGGATTAAACCAATCGTTGACGGTCTGGGAAATCATCAATCAACACAGAGCAATGAAGTATTTAAAAAATCAGGAACGCTCAAGAAACGCTTTCCTGTGGTAATCATCATTGGGGTGAAGAAGGGTGGAACGAGAGCATTGCTCAAAATGCTGAAACTCCATCCCAAGGTCTGTGCATGTGGCCCAGAAATGCATTTCTTTGACAGATATTACTCGAAGGGTCTTGAATGGTATCGAAACAAAATGCCGCTGTGTTACGCGAACGAAATTACGGTCGAAAAGACACCGAGTTATTTTGTAACGAGCGGAGTTGAGAGGGATATCTTTGTCTATTCCAAATCAATCAATCGCACTTTAAAGCTACTGGTTATCGTTCGCGATCCGACTACGAGAGCCATTTCCGACTATACTCAAACATTGTATCGATCACGGACGAAGAAATCCTCCAGGAAGCTTGCTACATTTGAGCAGCTGGCTTTCACGACTACTTCTGAGGGTTTGAAAATGGTTAACAGCCGGTGGGATGCCATTAAAATTGGCGTATATTCAAAACACCTACGACGGTGGCTTAATTATTTTACGCTAAAACACATCCACGTTGTAGGCGGCGAGAGTTTAGTCCAAGAACCTTATGAAGAATTTAAAAAGGTAGAGAGGTTTTTAGATCTCCCGCCGTTTATAAGACCCAAACATTTTGTTTACAATAAGACCAAGAAGTTTTACTGCTTCAACAAGAATCTGTCGTATCGGAACAAAGCTGTAAGATCGACGGTGCCCTCGCGTTGCCTAGGGACTTCCAAAGGGAGACCCCATGCTAAGATATCTAAACACGCTGAAAGGGTCTTAAGGGAGTATTACAAACCATTCAATGAAGAACTTTACCATATGGTCCAGAGGAATTTTGGCTGGCATTGAGCAGTATACTCAACATACAGAAACCTCTTATCTTAAACGTCATTACGTATACACATACTCAGTCTCAATTGCAATCTCTGATTGTCTGCTGAACAAAAGTTGACAGGTTTTACTTCAAAGAACAAAGTAAATAAACAATCTTTGACGATACTTCACTCTTCATGTGAATGTTCCATAAACGATTTGTTAGTGAGAGAAAAGCTTTATTTTTTTCCCTAGCACATGAATATGTGACACAATGTTCCATCAGGATAGTTATCCCCCTTCCAAAAAATGCAGGCAGATACTTTGTATACAGCTGGCAGTTACGTATATGCCATCCCTGGACGTTTCTTTGAATCATAAATTGAAATAGAAGTATCATATCCAGAATATTACTACGAAGCAAACTGCATTCTACGCGAAATGAATCATAACCTTTGGAACTGTCCACGAGAAGTTAAGCAAATTGCATACAAAACAATAGTAAGATCGAAGTTGGAATATGCAAGTGCGTCATGGAACCCGTACAACAAGAAAGATATAACCAAGGGAAGAGAGTTCTTAGGTGAATAAAGATATAGAAAGATATAGATATATAAGAAAGATATAGAAAAACTGGAAAGCATACAAAAGAAAGCAGTACGGTTTTGTATTCAAAATCATAAGCAGACAGCAAGTGCGATGAGCATAGGATAGGACAGTCTTAAGTCAAGGGGGAAGAAAGCAAGACTGAATGTAATGGATAAACTAAGCTGTCAGATAATTAATACAGACTCTATATAAAATATTTTGACTCACAGTAAAACGCGTATACGTAGCAGTAATTCAAACCTAAGTTTTATAAAGTTGTATTTAAGTCCTGAAATTTTCATTTTTTGCACGAACGATTAAGGATAGGAATTCTCTTCCATATGATTTAAGAAATTGCGATTCATCTGAAGATTTTAAAGCAAACATTATTCGTTAACATTGATTAATTAGTAAGTTATGTTTTTGTGTGTATAAACATAGAGTTTAATTGTAGTAATAGATTTTTCTATTTTAAATCGTAATTTTAGTATAGTGCAGTTGGCGTGATGTTGGCGATGATGACCTGGTCAACGAAATAAATATACATTTAGATGTATAGATAGATGTGGATGTACAGACTAGAAATCTAGATTAAGTAAACGGTACAGTGACAAGTTTTCCCGGTTTTGACAAAAAGTTGCGTTGCCAGGTTTAACTGGCTATGCAAAGTAACAACTCTATCAATCTTATATACAGCTTTTAATCTTTTTCAGTCAATATTTTAATATATTGGGTACTGTCTTCGTAACCTAAAATTGTACTTGAAGCTTTCTTCAAAATTTCAGTTTATTCAAAACTCGTTCATTCCTTCGAGATTTCCTTTTTGAATGAACGTTTGGTTTAAAGTGTGAGCACCGACGATTTTAATTGCCAGATTTCATATTGAACGGAAAACTGTCACCACATGGATATTTGCCAACAGAAATGAAAAATATCAAGCGATCACCCTTTCGCATGCACACAGACAATTTTGTTCCATTATTATTTTACACTGGCCAACGCCAGACGATTTTATTCGTCAAGGGAAAGCTCCTCCATGATACGACATTGGTCTTATTCCATCATATACAATCCAAGGGTTTTTAAGCAAACTTCATAAAGTTCCTGGGTCTATGATTCTAACGATCTTAACTCTTTCCTGTCCGAGGACTTTCCCCTGGACGAGTAAAATCGTCTGGTGTTAGCCAGAGTTAAATACTAAAGTCTCCATAGGTCACTGAGAACCTATACGGACAGGAAGGAGTTAATGCCCCATATGCTTTGTCCCTGTCCAAATTAGGGTGTGCACCGGATTTCGTATCCGACCGGGTAGTGGAATTGTCCGGTTGGGTAGGAGACAGTTTGTTTTTCGAAAAATGTGCGAAAAACGTTCAGAAAAACTCTGTCGTCAGTTGTCGTGGGAACAAGCAATTGATCCTCACAAACTCACGCAATTTTCACAAACAAAATGGTGAACGAAATTGAAAATCTTGAATTTTGGTACACTCGGATTATCTTGCGGTGTGGGTAATACGGCTATTTATTTTCAAAACTAGCCAAAATACGGTAACCATCCCCGCGTTTTAAGTTCAACCTGAAAAAGAGGACTGAGAACTTGTACACATAAACAACTAAGTATTCGGCCGAAATTTTTTCAACTATTCGTCAAATCCGATAACCGACACTTTCCGGTACATCCCAATGAATAATTAACCATTAGTTCCAGTTTTCCACCAGGTACGATCTGGCAATCAATCAACAAAATCGTCAGAGCTCCCATTTTCAAGAAAGTTTTTCGCCTGTTTGGTTCTGTCATCATGCATAATGCATGCGGGACGTAGGAAAACTAACGGGCATGCTCTGTGTAAGGTGGGTTTTGTCCTTTCCTTTATTCACATACAGGCTGTTGATACGTAGCAAATGAAGATAAATATCACTATTACTACAAACCTAGTTTGTTATGTGGAAAATCTGAAGTTTGAACGTAACAATAAAATGCTTGTTTCACTCAATACGCATTTCAATTGAAAAAAAAAATCACTCGTGAGGACAAGATTCCAATGATGTCCGAGATGTTTGGCTACAAACCTCCCTTAGGAAACACTTTCCATAGACATTCAGGTACTGGGGATATACGTGTATGTATAAGAAAGCATTACCGCACCTTATCAGGGCTCCAGTCGAATGCTGATATAGGCTGAGTTGAAAGATTTACATTTTGTAAAAGATTTACAGATCCAACCACTCCAGTCTCCTGGCCATCGGCATCTTTACTGACGCGCTTGGATGGGTAAGAACTGGAATGAATAAGCAAATTTAAAAAAAAAAAGTGTTCGAGTCATAGTATGCTAAATCATGCCAAATGCAAAGCTAAGTCTTCCTCTACGACGCTACATCCTCCCCATATAACGGTTTTGTTATGCACGTAACAGCTGTGCAATAATTCGCAAGGAAAATCCAAAATAAATTAATGTTTAACTCTTTCCCGACTGGATGGGAATTCTATCATTTTACTCCAGCTGACACCACACCATTTTACTCGCCAATGGTATGGTATGGTATGGTAAAACTTTATTTAAACATGCTAGCCTCGATCAACATAAGCTGGTTTCCACGAGGGGCGTCACACTTCAACAAACTAAACTATATACAAGTTAAAC
>JBAHVQ010000054.1:91882-103538 GCA_036872915.1 Nanipora kamurai
AATACCACATCTTATTTTCTTTGGAGAGGATGTATGGCCATTCACTAGGCATACTTGCTCTCTATTTGTTAGGTAAGCCAAGGGGAGACATCACGCCAGGAAAGAGTTAATCAGAGTCTGTAAATGTGATAGAGAACTTACCAATTAAACATCACTTTCGTGTCACATTTACATATTCGGATGATTAACTAATCAGTTCCGTATCACATATAGAGACATTGATGTTACCATCGGCAATGGGTTTTCACGCGTAAAATTTTTTTCCCTATTTTTCTCGACTCCCAAAGGTTACTTCGTTTCAGAAGTAATTTCCTAAGTTCGTATGTGTTCTGACACTGGGAGTTGAGTACTTATTTTGTAAATAGCACATGCATATAACACATCAGGTAAACTTCTATTCAAACCTTTGATTAAGTCGCTAAATATTACTATAAATATTTCTACGACCCACGATAAATATTTACGACTGTATTTACGAATCCTGATGCAATCTTTGACAGTATTAGATAGACTTTTGAGGCATCACGCTTTAGCTTACCTTGGCTGCTATATTTTATTTTTTTTTAGTCCGAGAGTTTCGAAGAAGAGCAATACTAAGGTTACATCAAAACTAATTGTGATTAATCGCTCGCTACAGGGACTCCATGATTGTTCCTCTGTCATTTAAACCAGCCACGATTTTCCGGCAAAACTGTTGCTAGTCGGTAGGTGGGAAAAAAATTCGCTTTTCGACCGCTCAATCGAGAAACCAACTTAGCCGTGAAATAAAATCTATTATATTACATATACAATAAATTGAGAAAAAGAAAAGATACGTACTATTTCCAAAGGTTAAGGGATCCACTCCCGCCAGAGGTCATAAAGATCTCCCGGTTTTGAGGCAAATGTCGAACGCACCATACTGTCGAACTATGCGCCTGTTTGAAAGCAAACACATTGGCATTGAGCCAAAACGAAACCAAAGTAAGTGTTCCATGGTTGAAAAAAATGTGGAGTTTCATGAACTCTATTCCCAATTAGGGAATAATGTGTGAGTTGCTGGAAAGCTGCTTTGCTGTTAAGACGACGAGAGTCTAGACAACACTAGCGAGGAATGGTGCGTCGAAGGAGAAAACACAACCGATTATTCCAGAAGACGTTTCTTGGTTTCCATTTGCGAAAGCTTTTTTCTGGATTCTAGTACATACATTTACTGCATAGCACATGAGGTTAAAGGATACGAAAGAAGTAAAAAAGTAGCCCGCCAGCCAGCTCACTGGGAAAGCGTTGGGTCGAGAGAGGAGCGGAAAGCGGGGAAAGAAAACGTAAGATACGAACTATCTCCACAGGTTAAGAGATCCAATGGATTCCCAAGGATTTCCCCTTCCAGCCTTTCCATTTCCCCAATGAGTTAGCGGGCAGACTAATGAGAGACGCTATTCACAGCTTCATGGAAGTGACTGAAAGTGATCCACTGTGGCTACGAGAATTACCTTCAAACAATCATACTGTACATGACTTTTGTCAGCCTAAACGTTTTATTGCTAATGGATACTTTTACCTTTTCTGACAGCATGGCAAATCCTTTCTTTGGATGCTGCGTCCTCATGTCCCAAAGGAAAAACTTTGACTCTAAAGTCGTTGCGACGAGCTTGTTCATCAAGATGTCTCTACGATCGAACTGGATGTCACACACCTGACAAGAATTTATAAACATATAAACCTTAAAAAATTTGAAACCAGGGAGGTCCAAAATCGAAGTTCCAAAGGATCTAGAGGGAGTACTGAATGCCCAGGCACCCCTCTTCAGGGTTCTATCTAAGTCCCGAGTGGCCAGAGGCCACGAGCTTCCTAGGGGAATTCGGGGGCATGCCCCCCGGAAATTTTTTGAAATGAATATGCGCTGAGATGCAATCTGGTGCATCTTTGAGACACAATTAACCGATAACCGAGCCTGCTGTAAGGCCAGCAGTTTGTAATACTCCACGTTCTTTGTCATATAGTGTCTTCAGACAGGGAATACTTACTTCATGTGCACTGACCTCGTCGGGTCTGGATGATTTTTCCGATATAGTTACTTATGTACATTACTGTAATAACATTTATGGGGGGGAAGCTTCTACCCCTCAGAGGGTTTTTTCTTTGACGAGTAAAATCGTCTCACGTTAGGTAGTGTAAAAATAGAAAAGTCTAGATCAGTCACTGATGACTGAATTGGGCGTTAAGGAATTAAAAGGGGAAGTTTGTTTCCACGTGAAGTGGATGAAAACACCAAAAACTGAAGATCTATTTAAAATTCCCAATGTTGGAGCATCATACGGTCAGGTGTTGACTATTAGCTAAGTTTCAACTACAGTTTTACTTCTGAAATGTTTTTAACGGCGCTTTTTCGACATTTGTGTGTCTGAACGATACAATGGACGTCATCTCATGTCGAGAACGTCCCTTTCAGAATCTTGTACCTCCCACTGCTATATAATTACGATGCGTTTGATACTAGATACTGCATTATACTTTACAGGAGGCTTTAATATTTCTTCCAGGTAATCTGTCAAATTCATACTACCCAAATTTGTTTGAACTAAACTTTATCAACTTACACCATTCCTGACATTAGTTTCCCATCTGAGGGACATATTCTTCAAATCAAACAGTTTAATGTCTCCATTGTCATATCCTGCAGCAACTGTTCTTTCATCAGTGGTATATGCATTTCCTGAAAAATTCAGAACAAACACCAGGTGGAAATTGGAACAACCAAACACAAAGCAAAACTGGTAAGTATACAAAGTTGGAGTAAACTGATGTGGTGCCAAAAGAGTTTAAAAAAAATTCAGAATGTTTTGGAAGGATCTTAATAGTTTGAGAGCAAGTTCAGATATGCCAAATCCATACCAGTAAAGCAAACGGTTCACAAATAGGTTGCACAGGCAAGTGAACAAGGAAAAAGCAAATAAGGTGTTCACATTCCCACTCAATAACATGAAGACTACAGCATGACAAAGATCAACTATAACAGTGTAAATAACTGAGAGAACAATTAGTCAAGATCCACCCAAGGCTAGCTGTGGAAACTGCAGCTAGCAGGGTCATCCAGTAGATGTCAAATTTACATTCCATACAGTTGGTGGTTTTGTTGGTGAGGTTGGTAGTTTGGTTGGTGAGTGGATGAGTGAGTGGATTAGGCCAGTCAATTGGTTTAAAAGCAACAGAAACTTTGTTAGACAATTTTGTAAATCCTACAAAGATAACAGCATGTAAGAAATCATAAAATTTTCTTCTAGAGACATAAGGATAGTTAAAAAACAAGCATATAAATGCCACCCTATCATTTCCACATACCAAAGGTAACACACCAACAATCTCTTCGATCTTGACCCTCTGCTGGTTCCATGTTGGCAACAGGTTCATCTTTTTGTCGAGGATCCCAAACTTTAACAGAACCTTTTTTTTGCAAAGTTCAAGAAAATAACATTAATAAAGACTACATTGAAATATGACTGTTTTTTACTACTTTTAGAATCCCCACACAGCAGCAGAAAATTACATAACACGTGGACCAGTATTACATGTGATTGATTTAAAACCTGAATCTCAAAAAATTACTTTTTAGTATGTTAAAAATTTGCTCCTTAATCCCCCAGATGGGCTTTCGGGATTTCCATCGGGTCAAAGCCAGGATTCTGGAAAAATTACACTATTAAAAGAGAATTACTTGACAGCTGTAATCTCATCTAGAATCCTGGGAAATCATGTTTTTAGGGTATCATTAAGATAATGATGTCACTGAGGAGGGGTCTCAGACTGATCAATCTAATAGTAAGCTTGGAACCCCTCCACAAATATGTTTCTGCCAGAAACCTTGCATATGTTAATATATAGCTCTGTTACCTTGATACTCTGCTAAAATTACATAATTAAAAAATTTATGGTTGTACAGCTCTTAGTATTGTATTGAATTACTGTATATTGTAGTGCATTGTATTGCATCATACCCACTCAAAAATGATAAGATTTTATATTGAGGGTCATTCCCTTTGCCTTATCCTTGCATTTCCTCATCTCTTGTAGAAGAAAACCTACCATCTCTACTACCAGTAACTAGTTCTGGAGCCCCAACTCCAATTCCAGCTCCTCCAACACCATTAATACAGTTAATTATTTCTTTATGAGCTTTGACAGAGTAAACAGGTAGTTCTGTTTTCTCAAGATTCCTGAAAGAACATTTGGTGAGAGACAAATGAATATTCAAAAATTCATTGTCAAAAATTTAGTTCTTTTTAATTTCATTTAATTAGAAAATGTTTAGTAACAGAGTCCTTACAGTGCTCATTGGACTTACAGATAAATGAGATAATTTGGGAAGGAGAAGAATTTGTTACACGGGTGTAATGTTATAAAAAAGTCTTCACAGCATGTAAATAAGTGATTCATTATTCTACTATCTTTACAGCATGTAAATAAGTGATGACATCATCTTCAATGTATATATATATATATCGTAAATAAAATCTCGATGAAGTAACAAGTGTTTCTCATCTTGCGTTATACCGCTCTGCGTACGCATTGAGCACTCTATCCGTACGATTTTGTATGCGCTAGTCTCTATCTTCATGATAGTTTCTATCACTACATTTATTTATCTATATATATATATATACATATATATATATATATATATATATCAGCACGTTTTGTAAACTTAGTTGGTTTGATGCCTTTGCCATAAAGTCAAAATGTTACTACACCTGTCTTCGTCTTGTTTTAACTTGTATCTCAAGTTTCAAGATGTCAATTTTTGGTTTATGTTTTATACTTTACTTTTTGAAATTGTTGGCTGGTTATGGTTTTTGTAGGGTAATTATGTGCCATCACGCAAAAATCAGGAGGTGCAGTTCTGGGTCAAAGCCCTAATTGCACACATTTATACACTGGTTACAGAGTAATATCTGGATTCACCATATTAACACAAATAGATGAAGATGTAAGGACAAAAGTTGGGAACTATCTTTGTGACTAACATACAGATGAAAAACATGTCGGAATACAGTAGCCATATTTTGGAGAAGTTTGATATATGGTATGATATTTACTATGGTAAATTTTGTCTGACAAACATACCATATCATAAGTTTACCCTCAAAGTCTCCAGTTGCCAAATATCTTTGTTGAAGACTACTTGCACCAAATGTCCCACATTTAAATGATGTCTTCTTCTCTACC
This sequence comes from Nanipora kamurai, assembly GCA_036872915.1. Taxonomy (NCBI): domain Eukaryota; kingdom Metazoa; phylum Cnidaria; class Anthozoa; order Scleralcyonacea; family Helioporidae; genus Nanipora; species Nanipora kamurai. The sequence continues at coordinate 97,085 of JBAHVQ010000054.1, forward strand.
TTTAAAAATCAAGTCAATGAATGCAATAATCATAAAAAATACATTTAGTATTTTACTAGTTTTAAAATTATTGCTGCAGGTACCTAAAAGAACAGTTAATCCTCCCATTTTCCCCAGCAAACTCCCGGAAAGATATGTTACGTCAACTCTACCATAACTGCAGGATATTGTTACTTGTTAACTCTTCGTCACTTCGACATCTGATTTCCATGTTGATTGCGAACGAACCTTATCGGCCTGCATAGTTTTCGGATGATAACAATACGATTCCTGGAGTAATTGGTTTCCTTATACTTAAGATACAGTTTATACTTGCTTTTTTAGAAACTTACGTCTTTTAACAAGTTTGCACTTCCATGGGACACTTCATATATTTGCAAAGCACCGGTTCCCTTAGGATGTGACCCAAGAACAACAAATCTTGCGCTGCAAGGAATCCACTTGGTATCATATGCAGTGTAGTTTAATCCTTTTTGTACGTGTGCAATAATTTGAGGCTTTTCCAGCTTCTCCATAATTAATTAGAAGCAGAAAATTCTGGATAGTGAACAGCGATCACAGTTTTCCGCCATATTGTTTAGCGTTGCTATCGTACCCAGTGCTTCGTGAGGAGATCCCACGCGACTTCTTTCACCAACCAGTGATAGGTCTTTACCACTTTTTTTCCTCTTTCTCCCTTTTGTCTGTTTTATTCGTTTATTTTATTCACCCTCTTTTTTCACTTCATTTCTTTCGTTCTGTCTTCACTACCTGCGAAAATTGCCTGTTTTGTCATCATTAAACATGTTCCTTCCTTCACTGTTTTTCCTGTAAAAAGTACTGATGAAAATGTTCGTTAGAAACGCTGAAATATGAAACAAAATATCTTATGCCCCAAACAACACGGCAAGACTAAAACCAAGCGAAATACTTTAATTCACAGTTAAAACACGTACTATCCGTCTACATAGCCCCGAATCTGCTCAGGTGATTGTTACGATCATATCCAAACACTCTGGGCTGATTCAGATGGTCGCGATCACATGGATAGAATTACTTGCGATCCAAGTGGCTCAGTGGTAGCATACGTATCTCTCACCTCTTTGACCAAGGTTTGCTTGCTGGTTCCGTGTAGTTTTCGGATAAAAAAGGTTACCTTGGTTACATGTGACAAGTGCGTTGTCCAGTTTGACCCTACCATGCATCGCAGATTTTCTCCGCGAACTCCGGTTTCATTCTGTAGTAACAGTAGGCCCAGGATCTTTAGGAAGAACAACTTCAATAGCCAATAGCATTATTCAGTATAAATGAGACCCCAGAATGTTTCCAATCGATCATCTCGATCGCCTGAGCAAGTTCGGGAGACGATCCGGACGATGATATGGAAGGCTGAACAGAGATCGTTTTCTTCGGTTCTCCTCGACAGGAAAGCATTTGTACCGGGCGGCAGGGTCAGACAAGTTCGGCGCGCTGAAAGTCTGAGCTGAAAAGGTGTCAAAATCATGCTTCACTGGTATGACTGGCTCCACCACTGGCCATTCTATTTTTACTGGAATACCTGCCCCGGACTGAAGACACTTGACAGGTGGCATTCTCTCTAGTACACTGAGGATCTCGAAGATCGCCGAAATATACGTACAACAAATCCTTGTAGATAACCAAAACGGTTTGGAAACAGCGGGAAGTTAAATTGTGAAGAAACTGACGTTTCGAGCGAAAGACCTTCGTCCGAGTGAAACGCCGGAAACGCAAATAAACACGACATCACATGGATAAGACTATTCGCACTCAAACTAATATTCGCAGAACTCGTCTTCTACAACAAATCCTTGGCACGCATAATAACCGTAACAAACATTTGTTACGTTCGTTCATTTGTAAAGTCATTAAAATTAACGAATTGTGCGTTACCCAGCAGGCAAGATCCAGCATGCTTGCTATTTCTGGATCAGCAGCGAGCCTTGCAAAAGACCACCACTGTTAAGCACGAGCATATGCACGCATACAACATCACACTCTCTGCAGCGGACTTCACGCACTTTCTCCACAATGATTAGCTATATTGTCGAAAAAAACAAAAAGCAACGAAATATAAAAGGAATTATCTGATAAAAATCTTACCTCCTTAAAAGAAAATAACTTCTCGAAAAAAAGCACTAAAGAGGTAAATTCTGAGGGTTTTTTTACTTAAATAAAGTAACAAAGGTAATTCTAATTCACTACTGGCGAGAACGCTGCTTATTTTCGAAATTTCCGCGAGGAACCAACCTTGGTTCTTAGCCAACCCAGGAAAAGTTTCCCTTTACGATTTTTGGCGACTGGTCTGGTGATACAATGCGCTTTTTTTGTTTGACAGCATTAAGTGCGAAGAATGTATGACACTTGAAATTCTAGAAATTATTCTATTCTCTCGTATGTATGGTGGAGTGGAGTCTAGTACTCAACAGAGTAAAGGAATTACCTTTCGCCCGGGTTCACACAATTTTGAGGTTGTTAAAAGACAGGCTGCAGCAAACTAATTCCGAAATGAACTCAGAACCATAGGATTACTTATACCATAAAGTATCAGTTAATCCACTGTGAACAATGTTCTCAACTTTCCTGCTTACAATATTGTCCACGCCAGTTAAACGTGAACAAATAATGCGCTTTTACGAGTATAGATGAAAAACAGCTTTCCAAAAAAAAAAACCGAGGAACAGTAAGCTCAGATTTTCTCAACGACAACAAAGACTGAACAGCAACCTGAAAGAACTAAACAGAAAGAATCAGAAAACTGGCATTTTGTTATAACTACATTTATTTATAACTAAAAAGTCTAACTTTGGGAATAAAATACAAGTATTCGAAGCTTGTGTATGTCTACAGAACAGACACACGAATGCCAAGGAATAAACAGAATCAATGAAGAACTTGGTTGTTTAAAACTTGAATTCTTTGTACTTCTTGGCGGCCTTTCCACTATCAGTCGTCTTTTTGCGTTTCTAAAATGAAATTTCACAATTTGGTCACGGATTTCCGCGTTGTTTGTTCAAACTGGTTATGGGGCTTTTTAAAACGAGTGAGTTAAATCTATTTCAGATTTAGTGATAATTTTGCGCCTATCGTAAGCGTTTGCGAACTCGGCAAGATCGTTTCAAGACCAATCTAGTTTATACTCCGTGAGAAAAAAGAACTGCATTTTTCGAATGTGGTCCAAATTAGGAGCAGTTCGAAAATTTACTTTCACTTAATTTGAACTCCATTCCACACGATCAAGACAGATGTCCAATATTCCTTCAGTCTAGTTTACGAATATGTGGAAGTTCTTTATACAGAAAATGTATTCTGAGCCTCAGACTGAGCATCAGCTGCAACCTTCTGAGGGCTCGTGATGCGCTCAGCCCACTGAGTCACCTACTCTCAGATAGCGAGCCTTTTTCTTATTCTCATTCTTTTTCTTGTTCTTTTCCTTATTCTTATTCGCATTCTTATTCGCAGTGTAATTCAAATTCGAATTTTTAACCGCAAGCCAACGCCAATCGTAATACAGGCCCTAATTCTACTGTATTGGTGTTTCTTTTTAGCTCAACCTTTCGTAACTTTCCATAAAGCATGCACTTACTTTCTGTTGTCTGGCGGCGTGTTCGGCAACCATGTCACTGAAGTCTTCTTTTTGAATACTTTGTTGTTCTCGTAACTGTTCGTCGTACCTATAAAGAACCCAGAAAATTATGTGTGAAAAAGAAATGATTCATCATATCAAATACCTCTACGATTGACACAACACGTGAGAACTGACACTTGCTGATTAATTATCGTCACTGGCTTGTTAAAAGTTTGTGCAGCGAGCGAACTGACGAAAATCCCGGCACAGTTCCGAGTCAGAAACAAAACTAGCATTTGCAGCGCGCAATTGTTCTTCATCTGGAAGTTACTTATGTGATATATGGAAAAAACATACCTGGCCTGCATAGCTGCAGGATCTAGCTCCAGTTCACTGGGATCTAGTGCGACTTCGACTCCTTCTGACAAACCGCCAGGTGTCTACAAAACAGAAGAACGCATTTTACGCTTTGAATGGTCGATCACCGCGAAAAATCAGCGAAACTTAAGCAGACACTGGTTGAAACAAATTTCTAAATTTCATTGAGATTCGTGATTAACAACTCAGAAAGCTAATATTGTAAACAAGTTTCCCTAGCAATAAAAAGCCCTATAATTTACCTAGCTTACTTTAATGAATTTCTTCTTGGGTAATACATACTCTTGGTCGGATGAAAACATATTAAATTTTTCCGCACTTTTTCTATTTTTGTTTAGTATTAATTTGTGAATTACCCGGCACTTGCAAGGCCAATAGCCATAGCAAGGGAGCACGAAAGATTACGATAAATTTTAGGTAACTGATATGCTCTAAAAGGAGAAAATTGCAGCAAACAGACCTTCTAATTTGATTTTTGTCCCAAATTACGCTTAAGGGTTTCCTTTAACTCCTTCCTGGCCGTATAGGTCCTCAGTGACCTATGGAGACTTTAGTATTTGACTCAGGCTAACGCCAGACGATTTTACTCGTCAAGGGCCTCGGCCAGGAAAGGGGTAAGGAACCGGAGACCCGGGGTATACTGCTCAAATCACTTGACCAAAACTTAAATCTTTGTCTTTTACCTTTTTGGTCCCGGTAGGTACAGCCTACAACACAGGAAAAAAAAGGAAAATTGATAAATCATTAAAAATTACATTCTGTTTTGGTTACCTGGACGATTCTAGCCAAGAGCTGTTCTCTACAGGCACGCATAACAAATGCTAACGACTATAGTGAATTTCTGCGTTATCTACAATTCATAGCATTCGATACGTTCTGTGCAGTTCGGACTCGACAAACCCAAACTTTTTGCGTTAGTTTTGGCACTTCGATTGCGTTTAAGTGTTAACGGCGTTTCCTTTTAATGCATTTAAGCATTTCCCAGCAAAGTTCTGTAGATTTGTAGTATATTTCCCTTTAAGCCCTGGTCAAACGGCGCATGATACTCAATGATAATTGAAACTCTCGCTTCCGTTTGACCACCAACTATCAACAACTATCATGCACTAACATGGACTATCATTCACTTTGACCATGTTCAAATTTTTCATGATAGTCGATGATAGTCCATGATGTAGTTTGGACATGAAACGACTTCTCAAGCTATCATCGACTATTATGCGCTGTTTGACCAGGGGTTAATAATGAAGTTCAGATGATATCGAGACGTGGTGTAACTGTAATTTTACCCTTAACTCCTTTGCAGTCGAGTCTTGTTAGAATTTACTCTGAACTTCGACAGAAATGAGCTTTGGCAACAAGTACCATAAATATATAACATTGGTGAAAAGAAATTTTCCTCCAGCAACAACAGCATACCTTTAATGTCAACAGAATTAACGAGCGTTGATTTGTCTTCGCAAATTGCTGTTTGCTACTGTTAAATGCTTACACGTATATCTTGCTGTGCAAATTGTGATAAGCCAAGGGCTCGGAAAAACTGAAAATCTGGAGCGCAGAGTTTTTCTAAGTGCTTACCACACATTAAACACTACGATACGTGTAAGCAGATGAAATTAATGTCATTAACTAGCACTTATTTCAAACTCTGGGGTAGGATTAGCAAAGTCGCTTTTTGTATAATACTTAACCGGTCGAAACTTTCATAGGTTTTCGTAAGTCTTACATATGATTTGCCTACATTAATCACGCTAATCTTTCTCCTATTGCTAAGCTCCGAAAAGCAGTCTTATCTCACTCACAGTTGCAAGATCGTAGACGTGCGCAGAGCCCATCATCATCGCTCCAACCCCAACCCTTTTCTCGGGCAGGACTGTGTACAGGGTCGGCTGCTCACTGCCGCTCTCCATTGCTTCTTCGATATTCTTTCGTTTACGTAGTTCAATCATGTCTGGAGTTTCCATTCCCGCTGGGATCGATGTTAAGCCACTGGGAGTAACCAAGCCACTAAAAATATAAATCGATTAGTCAAGGATTAGTTCTGTTACCAGCCGGACATTTCCTTATTTATTTCAATTTTTTTTTCTTCAACAGTTCTGGGATGCCAGTGCTTGATTTGATGAGTTCTATCCCTGTTTGCAGTTTTCTAAGATTGTGATAGTATAAACCGAATTAACCAGTGTAATAAAATGGTGGGTCATGGTTTTTACTTCATACGTTATCTGAATGGCATATCTTTATTAACTAAACATTTAACGAACGGAGCAAGATAGTGACCAGCGGTCGCAGGCATTCTCCAGCATTTTCACAGCCTACTAATGAAGTTATACCTACTTAACGCTGAACACAAACTTGATTCATGTGGGAGCTTGGTAAATATCAGACGACTAGTGAACGTTCGTCAAGCTCGTTAGCTCAGAAAAAAAGTGTGTTGAGCATTAAGTATTTCAATCATTATTATCATATCGTGACTTCCGCTTAGGCAGTACATATGACGAACCTGCACCCTAG
>JBAHVQ010000054.1:117697-132048 GCA_036872915.1 Nanipora kamurai
TTCTCACTTGGTATCATTAAAGAAAAAAAAACACTTTGATGGAAATGTTCATAATTGCAGGGACAAATATGTTTCCAGATATTGCATATTATTGGTCTTCCATCCCTTTTCTTACTCATCTACTCAAAATTAAAGGTATTTAAGATAACAGATGCACTATCATTAAAACTTTGAAGATTCAGTATTACAGCTGCTATAAAATATGAACATTGCAAAAGACTTACATGCTTAAACACAATAAAGAATACTTTGAAATTCAAGATACATTGTTTAGATTTGGCAAGAATAACTTAACTGTGCAAGTTGAAGGTTGCATATCAGACAATTGCTGGCTAACTCTTTAGAAATTTCATCGCCACATTCGTCCAGGTAGTTAAACAAATCCGACCATCATTCCCCACTTATGCTGTATGTTTCCTTGGGGTAGGGATTTGTAATAGGACAGGTAAACTCTGTGGCAACTCCTAGCCTTCTGCAATTTGGCATAAGCTTTGGTATAGATCCAGAGATTGTGTAGGATGAGCATTTTGTAGTTTAATAACATGAAACAAATTAATTTTTACCACATTTTCCCCTTTTATTGCATAAACACTTTATTTCAAACTCTTTATTCAACTTATTTTTTGTACATGTTCTAAAATTTCACCAAATTTATGTGTGATATTCCAATTGACCATTTTGGTGGAACATAATTCAAAAACTTATTAATAATTCATGCAGAAAATACAAAGGAAAACCAATAAAACATTCCTACTGGTTTTTAAATATTACTTTAAAGATTTTAACAAAGCAACATTCAAAAATTTGTAAGTCATTTTTGTGCTGTTGCTGGTTAAAATAGATTTAAACTGACCTCAGAGTGATCTAGAAGAAGCACAGTCATGAAAGTCTTCATTAATCAAATGTTTAGATAGTTATGTACATGACTTACCTGTGATTCATAATATGAGGCTAGTCTGGCAACTAAATCAGCTTTGAGACCTACAAAAATATTTACAATATTATGAAGCATTACCATGGGTAAAAAGTATACGCCGTATGTGGCTGCTTCTAACAGCATCAGGATATAGGCAGTGGCAGAAGCTATAAATGAGGTAGCATGACAAATTAAAACAACCACCTTACATGATCAATTAACTGTTTTTCTAGGTTTTAGTACGTTTTAACTTACCTTCAACTAATTCCTCCCAAACAACAACAGCAAGGAAATTAAACCTTGCAGAAAATACAGCAGACCTATACATAATTTTTACAGATCTTTTTCTAAACCTATTCCTTCCAAGAATAGCCTTAACTGGTAGAATATTATAGCATGTATCCACCAGAATAAAACAGTCTTCCATGAGGCAGAATGAAATGAAGCTCATCTCTGCCAGGAGTAAGTTAGTGACACACATTTTAATTCATTCCTGCAGAGATCCACTTCAGCCTTTCCCTTTCTTCTGCCAGATAATACCATTTAGCATCAGGCAGAAAATAATGGAGGGTGCCCCAGACAGGAAGAAGTTAATTGTTTCTTTTCTTATTTTCAAAAAAACCTTCAAGACATTTTACCAAGTGCTAGGTTAATAAAGTTTCAAGAATTTGAGCCTTCTACTTCAAACCACAGGTCCAAAGCTATAGCATCAGATTCATTGTATGACAATAAAAGAAAATTACACATATAAATTTCGGCTCCAGGATGACAAACTGCACTTATACAAAAATGTAATCTTCCCAGCCCATACTTTTCGTTGTTTCTATAGAATGGGAAGTTTATCACTATGCATTTAAACTTTATCCCTGACTTGATTTTAAAACTATAATCCTACTATGCAAAATCTCACATTCTATATCAGACAAGTACCAGTAACTACCTGCTTTAATTTTAACCCTACTTGGAATAATTTAGTTAATTGTACAGACAACAAATATATATATACACCATAGTTGTACTTACAAAACTTAGACATAACCAGTATTTAAGTTAAAGTAAGCATTTGTTTGCACTGATAATAAAGATTCCAGTCAGTTTATCACTGGTCAAATGCACCTTGTAAAAGGTAAAAGTATAATAATGACTCATTTTGAATATTTTATAATAATAAAACAAGTTGAACATAATACAACAGATGTATACTTATTCACTGTTAATAATAATAGAAAAATAAAATTATTCATCATTAGTAAAACTTGATGTAAATCTTGCACATCAATTTTTATGGAAATTTATCTTATAACAAAACCTAAAGAGGTGCTATAGCAATGCCTACATTTCCAAGAATACAGTAGAACCTGAGTTTGCAACCACCCTTGTTGTCATAAATGAGATGTGGTTGTAAATGGAAGTTACAAATGCAATCTTATGGCAGCCATATTGGAAGAGGTTGTAATGTTTACTGTTAAAATTCGGTACACAGTACTCAAATAAAAGTGTGCTCTATTATGCTAAAAATCAATTGAATATTTCTTAATATAAGACAGATTCTACTGTATATTGTAAATTTTGTTTGAATAATCAATGTAAATTATGGAGACTTTAGAAATTTAAATTATAAGAACTTAAGAAAAAAGTATACTCTTTAATTCCTTCACTGCCACATCTCTCCCTTTGACAAATAAAGTAAAAGTGCCCTGTGGCAGAGAAGGAGCTAACGCCCAGGGCTTATCTCTATGACAAGTAAAATTGTCTATCATTAGCCAGAGTAAAATACCAGAGAGTGTGCTTGTCTTTTCACAGGTTAAATAAAGAAATGTTCATATCTGCATTAAAATCTGTTAGCACTGTTGTTTTATGACATCTGTGCTCACAGACTGCAAAAGTTCTACTAAGAACACATTTGCATTAACCTGTCGTATAAACTCAAATGTGGCACTGACAAACGACTAGACTGCAGCTGTCTCAATTTTATTTTTAAATTAAATATTGCATAGGAATAGAAAAGTTTCTTTTAATAACCTTTGCGTTTTAAGCCTAGAAGCTATATGAAACTGACAAGGTGATTATCCATTTACTGTGCAATTAATAAAATTTATTGGTTTGTGTAGGCTTGCACTTTTGCCACAATATTGCATGAATTAAACATCCCTGTGCTTAAGCCCTTATGTGACCATTTAAATTTCTAAAAGCTAAAAATGAAGGCAAAATTTATGTAGATTGGAGAGTACATGCAGGTGGTGCGCAATTAATCTCAAGAGATTTAAAAGACAACGATATTTTCACCATGTTGGATGACATAATAATTGCAAATTAGGAAAATATTTTGTTAAGTTCATCCGAGAGTGTAGCAGTGACGTAGCATGCACTCCAAGAATACACCTGATGGTATATGGTCTGGGTCTCTAGGACACTTGCTGGACAATTTTCGACCCATATTAATTTGTTCTTGGATACGTTAGCGCTGTCTGTCCTTCGTACTAAGTCTTGAGCGATTTGCCGAAACAGTTCACCACAATTTATAAATTAATTTCAACCATCTGCTGAATCATTCGTCACAACTCGTACTATCAATGACGGGGAACAAACGACAATGGGGCGGCATTCTTTTTCAAGAACTAAGAAAACATTGTCTGTTTTACTTGTCTCACACAAAATATTATTAGACCTAGTTTAATATCAAAGACATGAGAACTTAGGCAAGCCTTATGCACAAAAAACAGAACACATTTCCACGTAGGGCTATTGTAGCTTTGGCAAACTTACACGAGCCCCAGTAGATCGAAGTTGTAAAATAAGCGAGCAGAGTTCATGATTATAATTTACCTGAGACTTGTAAGCCAAGGTTTGACAGGCGTGTCTTTAATTCGGCGACCTTTAGCTTCTTTATTTTCTCAAATGATAGATCTTCGTCGTCCATCTTAAAAAATATGAAAGTAAATGTCACATGCGTTGGGTCCCAGGGCTTTTGGAGTGAACAACATACTTAAGGTGGCAAAGACGGTGCATCAAATCTATGGAAGACTTATCACTAATGTATACCTTCAGATTCTGCTCTTACTGTAAAGGTTTTTGATTTAAATGGAGTTACACTTCTTGGGAACAGGAGCAGCTAATCCTACTCCTTCACGTGGTGCTTCTAGTGTTGTACTGAGAAATCCAAACGGATCTTGTTGGATGTTTGACTGTGGAGAAGGCACTCAAATTCAGTTGATGAAAAGCAACATTCGACCTGGAAAACTTGACAAAATATTTATTACTCATTTGCACGGTGATCACTTGTTTGGATTGCCTGGACTACTGTGTACAATCAGTATGAACTGCTCGGAGGACAGAACTCAGATTGACATTTATGGACCAAAGGGACTGAGGAATTACCTCGAAACTTGTTTGACCCTGTCGGACTCACAGCTACAATTTTCTTACATCGTTCACGAGCTTTGTGAAACAGGTAGACTAAAGTAGACTGATGTTTACGGAAGCGAGGCTCGTTGGTCGAAAGAAATTCAGGAAAAAACTCATACAAGGCACGCGGCGAGAAACTCTCAGCTTTTGGACAGAGAAATAACTGTGGAGTAAGTTCAAAAGCAGAGGTTTTCCCTGCCAACTACCATGTATGAGCTTTCCATGAATTTTTCCTGACCCACAAGCCTCGTTTCCAGGCAAGCTGCCATATTTATGAAAAAGGTCCATACTTCTTGGTGTGATACCAGGCCACACTAAAGATTTTGGGATAAATGCTGGATAGGACACACTGTTACCAACAAGACATAGAGCCATGGATGGATGGTGAGATTTCCATGGTAGGTCCCACAACCTGGCTTCTTTGGAAATTTTGAGATATTAACCTCCCTACAGTGATATTTCTGGCATTCTAGTGTAAGAATATGTGCCAAGTATTAAGGCTGATAAATTTAAGTCTTAAATATGAGGCAGAATTTATGGCCATACCCTTTTTAAGTACTTCATTACCTAGGAGCACCCTTAATACCATTAGAACATTTGTCTCTTGCATCTGACTATAGTTTCATTTGATCTTCATTGAGTTATCTGATTAAAGTTACTTTGTTTACATGTAAGACTAATGCTTTCTAGTCTCACTAGGTGTCACAGGTTTTCTCTTGATGCTCTGGTTTCTCCTGGGGTAACACTGAATCCATTAGGGTTGGCCCAAAGTGGAACCCTACAGAAAACAACTGTTAGCTGATAGAGTTATCCAATATGAATAGAGACCTTACTTTACATTACTCCCCAAAAGGACAGCCCAGGGGTGGCCCCAGAGGGGATGTCAGGGAAACATGGGCCCCATATCAAGGATGGCTGCCCCCTGCTAGGAGCCAGTTGCCAAGGAAATACAGTTGAAAGCCTGGCAGGGAGCCTAGCCTGCTAACTGTATGGGGACGAATGCCCCCCTTCTCTGGGAAATCTTGGAGCCTCCACTGGCATGGCACAAAGCAGCTGCCCAGGTCCAATGGTTCTGTTAAGTTAACCATAGAATTATAAACATTTCACTGATATATAAATTTCCAAATGTGCTCTGTACAAAAGTTGCAGTAGACTGACTTTGCATAAATTGAAAAAGGTTATATTCTTTACAGTTTTAACCAAATGGTCAATGAAAACATAAATGGAACTGAAAGTGAAACAGCTGATTAACTTTTAATTGAGGATTATCATAATTCAGCTTTTTAAGCCCTATATAGTGTACATCCTACTGGAATATTAGTAGCTGTGCCCACATTCCATGATGTTAACTAACAAAATAATAGCAAATGGAAGCAAAAATATGTGGCTTTAACTATGACATGGCATTAATCTTACAAGTAACAGCAAGTTTAACTCTTTCTGGTGGCACCAGACTTTTATTATTTTACTCATCAAAGGGAGAAGTACTGCCGGGGAAAGGGGTAATAACTAAAAACTAATGAGGTCACTTGGAAAACCACTAGAAATTATTTTTTGGTGCAATACAAGTTTTCCTTGCAATCAGAGGTTTAGCAGTGATCAGAGATCCAGGTCCTTCTTCTGAGATGCTAAGTTGTATCTAGAGAAAGCACCTATTCTCAACTTTTATGTTATGTTGTTGTTAGTGTTTTCAATGTTTACTTTTAGATTTATTTATCTTTTATCCAATGCTATCAACTAATTACAGAAGCAAGCACCAGTACAGAATCATCGAAATTAAACAAACACAATATCCAGAATTTGTATATCTATCCAAATAACAATGGCTCTTGGGATGTTCTTGAAGAAGGAAATATGATAGTTTCAGCTGCTATCTTGAAACACAGGATTCTCTGCTTTGGCTATGTAATCCAAGAAGGTAACCTTCCTGGAAAATTAGATCCATCATTATTAAGATCAAAAGGAATCTCACCAGGACCATTGTATGCAAAGATCAAGAATGGTGAAAGTATTGTTGCTCCAGATGGTACAACAATAAAAGCTGAAGATGTTCTAGGTCCACCTTGTCAAGGAAGAAAAGTGGTTATTTTGGGTGACACTTGTGATTCGTTACAAATTTCCAACTTGGCCATCAATGCTGACATACTTGTACATGAAGCAACAAATGAGAATGCCCATCAAGACAAGTGTATAGAATATGGACATTCAACTCCAGGTGATCATTTAACGACCATATTTTGCTGTGTCTACAAATCTGGCTGCTGTAAAGTTTTCAAATCACTAGATGCGCAGCAGTCCAAAATTTTGTAGAAAAAAATTTATAAAAACCAGAACCAATGCCTAATCCTTAACCCTGACCTAACCTAACCCAGGAAAACAGCAAAAAAAGTTGAAGGAAGTTCGATAATGTGACTGTTACAGTTTCAAACTCAACACCAGCAACTATGCCTTCGTGCACTGCTCCAGTGTATATTTAGAAAAAATTATGGTTAGGGTTAGTATTTGGTTAGTATTTCTTATTTTTTTCAACCAAATTTTGGACTGTCAAGTATCTGGCATTTTGAAAACCCATCTTGGCTACTGGGTATTTAGACAAAGCATATTTATTTTGGCACCCAAATGCCATAAGACATGAGGCAATAGTTGCCATCTTTGATGCACTTCCAGTTTTTAGTTAGACTCAATGTTTCAGGGAAGCTTGCCATGATGAATGCATGCCATGATGAACAACTAGGATCAATAAATTTCTAACGGATACTAAGAAAGATTTAGTTGACACGGTTAGTTATTTCAAGACTCAATTTAGGATGACCAATGAACGTTTGTCAAGCTTGTTTCCTCAGAAAAATGATATCTGAGCTCTAGACCGGAATTGAACCTGCAACCTGATGATGACCAGTGAGACATTCTAACCACTGAGCTACCAAGACTCAGATGGTGAGCTAAGGTGTAGGTTCATCATATGATAATAATGATTGAAATATTAATTGCTGAACACAAAGTCAGTTCATGTGGCAGCAATTAATATTTCAATCATTATATTATCATGACTTCCGCTTGGGTTGCACATATGACGAACCTTGAGTCTTGGTAGATCAGTGGTTAGAACGTGACACAGGTCATCATCAGGTTGCGGGATCGTTTTTCTGAGGAAACAAGCTTGACGAATGTCCATTGGTTGTCTGACATATACCAAGCTCCCACACGAACTGACTTTGTGTCCAGCAGTTGGTAAGACTCAATTTGTAGCAATTACGCGTAACGCCGTGTATCTCTGCGTGACGTCGTGCTAAGTAAAGTATTTCCTTATGACGTAGCGTGACGGTCCATTTCCTTCGTGGCGATTTTCACAGCTCTGATCAAAATCGACCAAAAGTCTGGTTTCCATGTAATCACTACGGTCTTCTTGATCATCGCGATAAGCCCACTAAGGGAGTGTTTGCATGGACCGAGCCAGCCCTCCAGGCAGGGGTAGCCCTTGCTTTTACATGGGAACGAGATTGCATGGGAATTTTCTAGCCCTTTGAGCAGGACTGGCTCTAGAAGTCTCATGTGTACATTGATTTTTTCAGCCCTGCTAGGAGGGCCAGCCCTCGGGTAGTCAACAGTAAAATCTCGATCACAATCCTCGGGATAGAAAAATGTTTAGCGATCGTGATTGCTAGGATCACCGAGTTCACGGTTTCCATATCACCTGCAAGAGCTCAATTGATACAGTTGTTTTTCGCGCAGGAATACTCCTAGAGAGAACAGGGGCAACCTTCCTAAACGTTGAAAAACTTATCGTTCCAGTTTAAGAAATCGTCTACCATTATTCATGCATCATTTTAATGTATTTTTGAGATGTAATTTCAGTGCCGCAGTCATGTATAATTCAATACAAAACCGGTTTTCCTATTCAGTGAGATACGTCGGTCAGTAAAGCCTTGGTCAAACGGCGCATGATCGTCGATGATAGTTTAAGAACTCATTCCCCTCCAAAACTACCATCAGCCACCATCAGCCAGTGGTCAAACGCGAAAAACTGTCATTCACTAACATGCAAAATTTGAACATGCTCAAAGCGAATGATAGTTTATGGTAGTCGATGATAGAATCAGCAAACATTCTACCTGTCTTTAAATTCAGGCTGCACCAGTCTGCATTGAGTGGTGTTGAGTAAGCCTGCACTTGATCTTAAATTTAGTTTTCTATTTTAAAAAAGGGCGAATCAATGGTCTCGAATGAAGCTTAACAGCCAGGAGGAGTCGTAGACTCCGATTGCACGTTCAAGCTTTCCGAGCGATGTTAAATTCTTTATCACACGAGTGAACCTTGATTAACCATCTTATCTCATGGCTCGTCTATAATTACATGAATTTTTTTTTTTTAATTTACCATAAAGAAATCGTTGTTTGTTAGAAATCAAGACATACGCTCATCACCATGCGATAAGTAGTAATCATACTGTTTTGTAAGGTTATCACACTGTTTTCAAAAGAAAGCAGTGAAATAAGTAGTTATCAAACTGTTTTGTAAGGTTATCACACTTCTGAATACCGAGTTGAATAAAGTATTTAACAGTTGTGTTGAAACGATAAACCGTGGGTGTGCCATGAGATAAGCAGATGGCAGTTTATTTTATGGTAAATGAGGTAGTGATTGATTCAATATAACTTTTAAATATTAATGTTGTTCAGTGGTAAGCATATGGCCTGCCTGGAAATCATTATACATGAGTGTAGCTACCGTATTCAAATAAAGAGTGATTGATGATGTAGTTGCTACTCCGAGTGACAAACCATACCGGACAAGTAGAGAAAACTCTACTTGGCCTGGCAGGGATTCGAACCCGCGACTTTCGGTTTACTAGTCGGACTAGTAAGAGTGATTGATTGTACATGATAGTTGGTCAACCAGGAGAGTTCCGACTATCATCAACTGTCATGCACTGTTTGACCCAGGCTTAGAACAATGAAAACAGTTTAATCAGTGCAATAATTTTGCAGGTCATCGTTTAACAAGTCAACTCATCAGCCCTTGGTATTTTCAGGTATGGCTGCAGCTTTTGCAAGGTCAATTTGTGCAAGAAAACTTGTTCTTACACACTTCAGCCAGCGCTACAAAGGAGTCGATGAAAAGCTGAAGACAGGTGAACAAAGTGTGGTTAAACTTACCATGGAAGCTAAGGAAGAATTTGGCGATAACGTGGAAGCAGCAGAAGACATGCTTGTACTTAATATTCCACGTCCAAAATGACCATGGTTTAATTGAACCCTGCCCTTACTGAATTACACAAAAACCAAACAATTGATTTGTCGATGAAAACGTACTTGATATTTTGAAAAAATACCAAAAAACTAACAAGGGACTGGTCATTATTTATGGTTGGGGTGGAGGACTGAAGAGAAAATACTGTAAGGCACAGAAGAACCTTAACCCAACCTTTTGGAATGCAAATACTGAAAACACTGGTACGTCCAAAAAAAAATCTATCCAACCTTGAACCTATTCTATTACAAAAGGTCACATGTTAACCTTTGTCACTGTCACCTTTTAGTAATGAAATTTGGCTAACACAAATGATTTAACTATTCAAGGAGAAATCTCCGACAGTGAAAGGATTAATAACCAAATTAAGGCTTTTATAACTATACAGTGTACAGTAATATAAATGCATAAACCCTTTAACGCTTATTTTTTTACCTTTTTTGCTTTGTTTGTATATAAATAAAGTGTTAAAAATACTTGAATGATTAGAACATATACTATAATATATTGTTAAGGTATTGTTATAAGGTGTATATATATATATATATATATACACCTTATAACAATATATATATATACATGATTAAATGTGGTTATTAAAATTTTCTTTGCCCCACTCTTACTTCAAAGAACTTTTCTTTTATCCAACCTAAGACATGTCAGTTACCTCATCATCTCTTCAGCCCCTACCTCGGCAATGAATAACGACCGATCCCTAACCTGCTCTTTTTTTCATAACAAAAACAGAGATACAAGAAGAATGGAAGACGCTGCTGTGGCGTTAGCAGTCTCAGAAAAGTCACACGTTGATACAGGTGGAAAGAAAAACACCATTAAAATAAACTATGTTGCAATCAAATTTCCATGGCTTTGTCGTATCTTGCTGTTCAAACTGTCGGTAGCTAAGGACTCGGGAAAACTCAGAGCTTCGGACGGGTCTCTAACCAGCAACCTTCTGGCCAGACGCCCTAACCGTTGGTTAGCAATAGAACTCGGATCATTCGTACTGCAGAGTAGGTCCCAAAAGCACAAGATTACTGTACATTTCGCTCCCTCGAATTATTCCTTATCCAAAATCCCCCCCCCCGCACCATTAGTGCTTAACTTGGTGTGTTGAAGATAAACAACAAGAGGAAAATCTATTTGATGACGGAAACCGCACGAAAGGACGCCAGTTTACGTTGCAACTCATAACACAGACATCCGTTCACTCCGTATGGTGCCGCCGTAAAACGCCTTTCATTACGCGACCTTCCATTGACTGCTACAGAAACCTCGAGAAGACTGGGCTCTGAGTAATCACCACAAGCTGTGATTGGCTGAAGGTTTACAACAACCAATCATAGCTCACACAGGTTGCTCAAAACCCGGTCTTTCCGGGATTTCTGGAGCGGTCAATAGTATTTTTTCATACTGTGCTTTATGCAAAAAATATCGAACCTGGTTAGAAAACGTAAGTCGACTGGAAAGCATCCAAGACAATACGCTAACAGCGAAAGCGCCGCTAAAAGCTTGATTGTACAACCGTACAGTCGGATCGTTGATGTTGGTCTATCAACACAAATAGACAAGGAAATCAAACCAAAACTTGGTTTCACGTCAGTTTAATACCCACAAAGTTTACCTATGACTTAAAGAGTTCAACCAAATTGCTACTTGCCCCCTACAAACCAACAAATTTAAATATACTGATTTCGTATCCTCTGCATGTCAGATAAAAACATTGTCATTGACTCACTAACCAGCATTTCACGGAAAGCTAAACATGTTGACATAACGTCCTGACACGCTGACGTGAATTAATGTATTACATGAAAATGAGTAATGGAAGAAAAAGATTCGGAGATGATAAAAATTCAAGGAACTGTCATGCCATTCAAAATTCGAAATACCTAAAAACAGAAAGTTGACTACTTCAGTAAATGATACACCACCCGAAACAGCTTGAAGCCCCAACCTTCGCAGAACGACGTCGTCGGTCATTAGGGACCTGAAGCCGGCTTTCCACTCAGCGAAATTTCTCTTTGTTTCGTGAGCTTTGGGCAAAATTAAAAATACAGAGAAAGATTCCACTTCGCGCGGTGGAAAACTGACTTTAAGAAGATCTACGACGTCAACTTCCAGGACGACATCTGTTCAACAATAGAGTTTTTCATGCAAAACAGAAAGAATGAATAATTTTACTGCAGTCCTACGCTCATCTGCTTTCACGGCGACGTCAGCTCGCGAAGTGACAAAAGCTGTCGCTTTAGATTGAATTTTCACTTCAGTAGAACTAAAATATCCAAGAAGTCATTCAATAAAGCCCCAAGTGTCAATCACGGTGTTCAATTCACCGTGGTTTCTTTAAATCCTGAAATTCTAAACGATATCGTCGTTGAAGTTGATGTATACCTTAAGGCCCTAACGATGGACAACGACTGCGGTTGAAATATTCAAGTGTTGTGGTAAATGAGTGAATTTACCACAACACTGGTGCAATTCTTGTGCAGTGGCACCAGAAACCACGGAAGAACTGAATTAAAGTAAACAAGGGCGAGCTATGATTGGTTCACTATAACCCAGTCTTTCGGGGGTTTCTGGAACGTTCAATGGTGATGCTCATGTTAAACAAAAGCGTTGTTATTACAGAAAAATAATATTAAAAAATAAAAATTAAAAATTGAATAAAAATAAATTAAAAAGCAGGTTTTCGGATCCTGGGAATGAAAGATTTTTCCATCTACAAGTACTAAATGCGTTCCAACACTTTGACTCGTGAAAAGGGCATTTATCGTCTTTATATATTTTACTCTGGTTAACGCCAGACGATTTCCCTCGTGAAAGGGTAAACCCTAGTAGGAATCAAAAGGTTAATCAATGCTGAGATGATGGAATCTGAGTTTGAGAGCCACAGGTTGAAATAAGAAAAGAGAAAGAGAGCTACAGCAAGAAATGATGGAAAAGAGATGAGACATCGAAACGAAAAAAGAGGGCATGGTATGTAGAGAACTGCAAAACCCGGGTGCGGTATAATTCAAAGATCAAGGCCAAGGTGATTGAAAGAGGTCCACCGCTCTGACCAAGTCCCTTGTTTTAAGACAAACAGTTGCCAGGAGTCATCAGGTTCCCAGCACGGCAGGGAAAGCAAGTTTGGAACCCACTAGTAGGTCTCTCCAAGACCTATACCGCACCCGCATTTTGCCGTTCTCTAATGAACTAATGTGCACTACATGTCTTGTCGAGATGGCAGTTACTAACCTGGATTGAGGTAATTAATGTGCAGCAGCACCTTCAATAAACTATAAAACAGAAAAAAAAGTCATTTTCGGAAATATTTTAATATTTTACCGCATGTTCATAATGTAAGGTGAACACGAACACCACATGACGGGCTGGATTGCTGAAGATTACTGAAGATCACGTGTTTTCAGCTGATTACGCCCATAAAAATTATTGCGAGGTATGGTTCAGTTATGTTTCGCAATCAGTTCGTTCACCTTTTTCTTACAATCTTCCCCACTTTATTTTGTCCTTCATGATAATTGTCTTTCCCCCCTCAATTTTCGTATTCTACAGCGAAGAAAAACGCGTCTCCAGAATGGTTTAGGCTCGACTAATATTTCGGTAGTGTAGTTTCTAAGCTGAAGCCAAGTAAGTCTGAAAACGTTTTCCTGTCTTCCATAAACCCGGAGGGTATAACCTAGTTATATTCAAGTTCCTGTAATTTTCTGGTTGCATTTTTACTGCTCACACAGTCCATATACTGATTAATTTAACTATAAAATCTATGCGATAGGGACAAAAAAAAATCAGGTTTAAAAAGAGGACACCAAGCCGGAGGTGCCTATTCGTAGATTGGTCATTGATGGATGAATACCAAATGCTGGGACGCAGGGGGTGGCGCCAGGAATTCCCCGACACAAGGGCTAAAGTCACCGACAGGGGGGCTAACGTTTACGTGTAGAAAAATATATTATTTTTCTTGGATAAATGAATAAGAAATGAACATGCATGGATAAATGAACTAGTGTTCTTATGTACCGACTACAATAAGGAAGTTATTAATGATTTAACGTATTACACTATTACATCAATAGCAATAGGCAGATAGTTCTCAAAGACTTCATCTATTGTTTTTATTTTCTCAGGATGTCTTCAGCTGTGAACAAAACACAGTTGAGACAAATGTTCGACTACTAAAATTTATACACAATGCCTACGATGATTCCGAAATACTGGAAATTTCTTGTTTGAAGTTAATATTAATTTATATTTTTCAATTGCTAAAAGCAAAGAAAATGTGGTTTCGTTCACTGACGAAATTGTTAATGTTTCCGCGACAGGGGGGCTAAGGTTCCCCGACGGAGGCTGTAGCCCCTGTCCCTCTCTGGCACCCCCTGCTCCGACGAACTAGAAATCCTTTATTTTTATGTAAACAACTCCCCCACTGAACCGCAGGATGTGTAAGTCATCAGTTGATGCACTCGTATCTTAAGAAAGATACAACACTGGCGTGTTGTGTATATATATATATATATATATATATAAATAAGCCAAGACAGTAAAAATTCTATTCTATTAACGCTCTAGGCTGGTCCTATTGAGCACTCTAGTCATCTTAAATCTGCTAGGAACCACAGTACATATATACATATATATATATATATATATATATATATATATATATACATGTAGTTAGATATCGCTCTATGGCCTTTAGATCATATTGAGCGCTCTACAGGATGAGTCTTTGCCGCTTTGCATTATGCGCACGCTCACTGCTTGCAGTTAGAGCGCT
>JBAHVQ010000054.1:132148-144209 GCA_036872915.1 Nanipora kamurai
CACATTTGTGAGGCATCAAAGGTGACTGTAAATACAGTTACTTTCATCCTGCTCATCAGCACTACACTGATGAGGCCAAAAAGGCCGAACGGTTCCGTCTGTAGTTATAGTCTGTAGTAGGCAACTCGGGGTTAAAAAAGGTTAAAATGGTCAATAAGAAGTTACCTCATCAAGATCAAAAATAGCCTTATCTCGGGTAGTCTTGTGCTTTTCGAAGGTTTCTAATAATGAGACAAACCATCATCAGGCAAGGATTCGAACAAATTAATCACAAAAATGTAGAAGACAGGGTATCTAATGTAACATACAAGTTGCAAGTGATATCACGGCAGCCGTGTTCAGTCGTTTAGGAAGCGGAGGCTGAGGGGTCCAGGCCTCCTACCGCTCAAACTGGGGGGCGTTACATTGCTCGCCCGTTCCAAGTACTTAGACTACAGGAGATAAAAGTGGTTTGATCTCTGTCTGAAACTGTAACTTTAAAATCGAAGACATTTAATTCTATCAAGACACACCAACAATAATACCCTATGGTTAGGCGAAATTTGTATTCAATAAGTAAACACATCACCATTCCCTGAGACTACCTGAAACGTTCTCAAACACTAAAACCCAAAAAAATTTTGTCCCCAAGTTTCTCGAACATTCCTATGCCCTTGGGTACTTTAAGACACGTGGCGCACGAGCATAATTTCTAAGGGAGGATAATAATGACGATATTTTCTGTCTCCCCCAAAGTCAATCCTGCATAATTTTGGTATAATATATATTAAACTCAGTCCGAGAGGAAACTTTCTCGGGGATGGAATGACTAACATAAACGTCGTCTAATGCACACCATCTAACTACCTGCGTCTCAATTTAACAATAGATTGTCTCATACCGACCAACCATTAAAACCGATGTACCGACATGTTAATGGTTTGTTGAAGAAAATATGTACAGATAACTCACCAATGAGACCCACGACTCTTGTGTAAATCTGCAAAAAGTCATCGAAGTCCACGGATCCCTTTTTGTTAGAAAATCGGCATGTAATTGCAGTCAAACAACGGAGACTCATCGTTATTCCTGGTGAGACAATTTGTGAAACGAATTTAGACGAGAATATAAAAGCTAGACTTCGGTACAACTGAACGCTAAACACAAGTCTTGTTCATGTGGGAGCTTGGAGTAAGTCAGACGACTAGCGTCTCACCGGTCATCAGAAGGCTGCGGTTTCGATTCCCGTCTGGGGCTCAGAAATCGTTTTTCTGAGATAAGAGCTTGACGAACGTTCGCTGGTCGTCTGACTTGGGTACTATACAATATAAACTAAATACAGCGATCGTCCGAATCCGGCTGGAGCAATAGTTGGAAAATCTTATCGACATTTACAGGGTTATGAGTTTGATTTGTAGCGGGGACCCAGAATCTCTCTCGGAAGACTCTAGCTAGACGAACTTCCAGAACCTCATGTCTCTTTGAGCAACCTTATTTCTTCAACTTTCGTTTGTAAGGTGGCTCCGAACAGTTTTACGTTTACATGCTGCACTTTGTACGGCCCACACTCAATCTTTAAACCATTATAACCAGGTGATCTGGAAACACGAAAGTGGACTGGGACTGGTTGTCAAATGGAAACCCATACCCAATTTATGTGGCTCCTTAGGGTAATTTTAATAGGAGACTGGTAACTAAACATGATTGGGTACGCATGCGTAGACAGCGATCTCGTCGAATTGTTATTCTATCACGACAGCACCGTCCGCGTCACTACAAACGTGAAATTGTTGGATGTTTACTTCGGTGAATTTCTTTTGAATTTGGTAACTGAAGCAAATAGAGTAAGCTCAACGATATATCTAATTTTCAAAATTTTTCATGATAGAAGTTTTTAAAATCCACTAAGTCTATTGCGAAAAACCTACCTTGACAACCTACCCTGATATTTGACATTTTATTCTTTAGTGGAATATCTAATCTCATACCAATTTTCAGAAAAATTAACCGAAGAAATCCGAAGATAATGTGTCTGAAATGTAATGATTGTGAAATTATGCCGATGTTCCAACGTTATTATTACCATCTTAACAATCGAAAATTGCACAATTCGACAAATGTCTCACGTCTATCATGCCTCTTCTACAGTTAGACACACTTTGTGTCGAACTTACAACTATTTTAATGATAGATATGCCCACAAATGGAGGCCGTACTAATTGAATCTTATGAACACAGGAACTGTAGGGAGCCACCTTAAGTTAGCTAACATCTCATGAAATATACGAGATTTGGTTCTTAAATTGTTCGTTCTTGAAAGGGCTTCAGCGAACCAAACATCCAAGAAAGTATTATTTGCATTGAAGGGAAAAGGGAATGCCGTCGTGATGGGCTAATGGAGAGTTTTAGATTCCGGACGGCGATGGCAAAAAGGACATCTGAAAGCGTGGTGATTGGGTCGACGTCCTCCGGACGTTCTGTTGTCTTGATATGATTTAGATTGCTCAGAACGGCTGCCTAGAACGTCTGTCGGCTTTTTGGTCCTCATTCACGAGAGGAACATACGTCGAATGGATGAAGCGACTAAAACATGAACACAACTTACTCGAAAATATAAGCCTGATTCAATATAAAAAGGAATCAAAGCGAGCGGTGACAGTTTTTGATTCCTGCTAAAACGTTTCAGCAGCAGTTTCTCCAGTTGAAGACGTCTAGTTAAGATGTGTGTTGCTCACGTTTACCGCTCGCGCTATCTTGAAAACCGGAAGTCATGCAAGTGTTCGGCGTCTTCTTTGCGGTCGCCGTCCTAAATCTAAAACTCTCCAATAACTGGACAAGACCACCTCTCAAAAGTATCCCCAGGTAGCCATTTTAACATTAATTTTCTACAGAGATAATTGATTGGTTAAAAAAGCTGCCATAATGAAGTGAAGAGATCGAGGTCTTAAGAAAC
Source organism: Nanipora kamurai (assembly GCA_036872915.1). Lineage (NCBI taxonomy): Eukaryota > Metazoa > Cnidaria > Anthozoa > Scleralcyonacea > Helioporidae > Nanipora > Nanipora kamurai. The sequence goes on from JBAHVQ010000054.1 coordinate 135,081, forward strand.
TAACCGCGGCTCAGGTTCCCTGAATGACGTGTCACGCAAGGTTGACGATAAAGTTTTTATATGGAACATTTAACTTTGCCTCTACTGCAACGACAATATTAAAAGCAACTGACTGGCATTGATATTTTTGGCTCGGTTACACTGTCCTACTGGTTTCTCTAAAGGTGAATCCGCGGTGTCGAAATTGCTTGGAAAAGGTATGCTACGCAACGGGTAATGATTTTTACAGGCTGACCACGAAAGCCGTTTCGATGCAAGTTGTACGAAAGTTGTTACCACAGTGTAACGTCTCCGAAATTCATTGCAGCATTTTACCGCAATCGTTGCAAATAGTAGAACTCAGTTCTATTTCGCACAACGCTTCGTGCAACAACGTGTTGCGAAACGTTAGGGCTGGACAGTACAGCACACAATGGATTTCTTAACTCGTCTTCCAGACTTTGTCACTCACCTAAAGCCTCCATAACGTCTTGTAATTCATACATGCTCATGTCGCCACTCTTGTCAACGTCGTACTTCTTGAACTCAGCCTGAATGGAAAATGCAAGTCTTTTAAATTAGCACAAACAGGTGGAAATGAAATGTAATGCAGTGTACGTCAACGCGACAAAACCTCTCGCGGTGTAAAGGAGAATCATCTTCTCCTTTAAAATGAGTTTGAGGGCCTTCAAAATTAAATGCTTTAGACTTTTACCCACTAAGTAGGTAAGAAATTAAATTGGCCGAAAAATTATATGCTTCAGATTATTGCCAGCTTCGCGGCGTACATAAAGAGCATCAAATTTACAAATTATATCATGAAAATGTTAAAGGAAAATATGGTTCACTGGATTTGAAAAAATAGTACGTTTCTGGCAGAGTTTCTGCAGGACTAAAAGAAAACGTACCCATTAATAGGATTTGAGTTGTGGAAAAACATCTTTTATCTAACAGAAAGTTAACCCTTTGTAAGTAAGCATGGCGATACACAATTCAGTGCTATCCTGCTCCACTAACGGCAACATGACAAATAATGCAATAACTATAATATTATTATTATTTTAGTTTATTTCGTGTGTATGAGGTTAATATTTGTGCGTAGTAAAAACCATAGAACTAATACTACCGCCATTTTTTTCTTACATGGCATTTCTTGACGGTCACCAATGTCTGCTTGAACTCATCAAATTCAAGTTTTCCTGTGCCATTGTCCTATTTTATACCACAGTTAAAGAATATTCTTTGACGAGAACATAGCTCTATTTGTAAATACTAATAGAGTATGATAGGACTTAGTGAGAAAAGTTCATGGTTATCCCGTGGTGTGCAAGTCAACTGAAGAAAGTTTAGATCATAGAGATCACATAACACTAGAGAGGGCATGAGGGCCCAAAATTGGTAACAAATTGAACACCCGCCATTTTGAGTGAATTGGGTGACTTACCGCGCTTAGATTTCAACTGTTGAGTCAACTCGGAAAAACGCGCTTGTTTTTAAATCATTTAATGATACATCCTTGCGATAACCTAACGCTGATCTATGACGATGTCTTCTTCCGCTTCAACCGCGCTCAAGGTAACAAGAAATAATTTGGGCTACCATGAGTTTTTTCTTCAAGTTATCCTAAGGATTGTCTCCAATGCTACAGATGGCTCTTCGAAGATATGACAAGTGAGATATGATACGAGATACCTTGAGGGCGAAGGGCGACAAACGATTGAAGAGAAATATGAACTCAAGCGAAGGACAGCGTATGGAAACGAAGGGAAGGGAAGGGATGAGAAGGGATGAGAAAAGATGAGAAGGAAGGGCAAGGAAACGAATGGGAGGGAAATGAAGGGACGGGACAGCACCGAAAGCGACGGTAAGAATTTGAGATAGAATTTGGTGAGATAAAAAGTTTGGTGAGGCAACACGTGACGAGACCAGATTAGAGTAGATATGATCATAAGAAATTGAAATGAAATGATATGATATGATATGAAAAGGTTGATGATGTTTGCTTAAGGCAATGTTACATTAAACAACTTTTCACGACGATTTGCGATGTGTCTAAGTTGAACAGAACATTTCCATGGGTCAACCAAAGCAGTTGTGTGAGCCTGAGACCTTCGGTCTCGGGCTTGCACAACTGCTTGAGATAATAAACAGGTAATCAGCGTTTTTCATGAATGTTATCAAGCCATAAATTCTCCTTACTGTCAGGATGGCGTGCGATTGCGTAATACATCATGGCGAATAATACTGACGCCAGAACCGTGTTTGCTCAGCCTCATGCAAACACGGTAGTTTACCAATCTCAGCTTGCGTAAGACACTACCTATTTTGTAATTAAATATGTACACATTTCGGATCAGAAAGGATACATCATACATGGAAATCAAACTCCTATATAAAAAAAATAAAGGAAGGAAAATAAGAATTGCTTGTTTACATCATAAGCCAAATTTGCACTTGTAGGTGAAGGGGAAGGTTAAGAGAAGTCCACTGAAGTAACTTTTCATGTAAAAATGGAATCACGAAAACAAGTCACGATACGTTCCGAGCATGTAATCAGACGACCAGTGAACGTTCGTCAATCTTGTTATCTCAGAAAAACGATTTCTGAGCAATAGAGGGCAATCGAACCCTGCCTAAACGGAAGTCACGATATGGTAATAACTTTGTGGCTTCCGCTTAGGTGTACATATGACGAACCTCCACCCTAGCTCACCATCTGAGTCGTGGTAGCTCAATGGTTAGAGCGTCTCACCGGTCATCAGAAGGTTGTGGGTTCGACTCCCGTCTAGGGCTCAGACATCGTTTTTCTGAGATAACTAACTAGACGAACGTTCACTAGTCGTCTGATATTTACCAAGCTCCCACATGAACCAAATTTGCGTTTCAGCATTAAGTGTAAGCATGTAACCGCACATAGTTTTCCTGTGTGAAGATGGAATCCATAAAACATTCAAATACGGAACGCATTTTTTTTAAGTGAGAGGCTTGGACGTCCAATGGTTCGTAATGGTTCCTTGGTCTGGGGTCGCCTTTTCAATGGAAAATTACGGCGAAGGCCCAGGACACGATACCCCTTGCAAATAAAGCCTGATTCACAACTGTGAAGTAAGTGCAAGCACAAGGCTGAAACAAAAGATCAGACAAAAGCAGGTGTTCCTGTATATAATATTGAAAGGCCGAAAAAGCGAACTTGACCGGGTTTTCAAGTACGAAGAATTTGTCCAAGTCCAAATCCAGTCCGAGGACTGGGAAAAAAACAGTTCAAGTCCTCGGCCCAGTACTTCCCTGGTATTTCAAGCTCGCTCACGCGGTATAATTCAGCGCGTCTGATTGAACAATTTGCTCATGAATTATTAATGAGTTTGAGAAGTAATATTTAAGTGACCAAAGGTTCCAACTCCGTTATAATCTTGTTTTATTTGTAAATACTTGTCGAGCAGCTTGAGGACTAGGTGAACTAGGTAAAGCCCTGGACCCAGTTGTTCAAAGCACGATTACCACTAATCCTGGGTTAAAACTTAATCGGCGCTCTTGTTTGGCATATCCTGCTACGTAAATTTTGTTCAAACTTTGTTGGAGAAAACTTTTCTATACAGGTACGGTATCTGAACAGAAAACTTAAAACATCATTTCCAAAGTTAGGAAAGTATTTCATCCAAGATGCTTTCACTAATCCAGGATTAACTTAATCACCTTTTGAACAACCGGGCCCTGTAGTCCTTCCAAGCACTTTTTGGCGCCAGAACGAGCGTTCCTAAGTCACCAACGATGGAACACCGCAGTGAATCGCGGGCTCCTAAACAAGAGTGAACTGAGCGATCGCCTCGAATTGTTCTAACCTACGCATTTTACGACGTCCTAAAACAATTCCTGGGAGAGAAGGCAAGCAGAAGTGCAAAGCAAAACAAAAGAGAAAGCAAAGGTTCTTTTGTCTCACGCTTGTGCTTGCACTTTCGTCCGCACCATTCGTGTGAATGAGGCTTAAATGTTTACCTGCATGTCTCAATGTTGAAGTCTTGATCATTTACATCTGCAAAGGAATTTCACAAAGCATTCTCAAACTCAGTAATGCATGAGGCCAATAGGTTGGAACTCGTTACCCAGACGAAATTCAGAATTGTGATTTTAATCGACCACTTTCATATATCTCATAATACAGTTCGTTTGGGGCTTCTTTGCATAAAACAAAGGATTTCCAGTTCACTGGGTCATTTGTTATACTTCGTTGAACTGGAAATTCTTTGTTTTTATGCAAACAGCCGCCCCAAACTAACTGTATTATGGGAGATGCGACTGTGGTCAATAGACTGTTTTGCTAATCCTAATACACCCAAGATATCACGGCAATTAGAAATCCTGGGAAGTTTCATCACTAAATTTGTTTAAATAAACCTTATATCTTGCGTGTAAACTCTGATTTTTTGGAATCACCATTTAGCTGGCCGAGTTTAAAAGGAATGAAGTCGAGAGTTCCTTTGACGTCATAGCCTAAATAAGCTTGGCTTTGATTGGTTGTTGCGGAGTCTTTGACCACAAAGTCTATCGTTTAATTGGTCTGGCAAAGTTTTAGCACTTCAAAGTTTGCACGTACAAAATAACCTTTATTTAAATTAATTTCGAGATGAAAATTTGCAGAATTACTTATTTAGGTCATATCTTTGGTTCCCAATCCTAGCAGTCCTTCAACAACCCCTCTTTAAAAGAATTCCCGAATCCACCTAGGTTTCGTCACGCTTTTTCCCATGTTAAACCACGCCATTGTTTTACTGTTATTAGAAACATGTTGCCTTTAACGTGATACCTCTAGGTAAATGGGTTACGTAAATTGTTCATTGGTAATTCTGTCAATTCTCAGCAGCACTGCACAACAAGTAAAAGCCAATATGTACATACCGCTGGAGAATGCTGCTTCCAAAACTTTCTTCAATTCAAATGCATCAATTTGATCATCCTAAAATTTAAACCAGAAAAAGTTATCGTTAATCGAAGTACGCGTTTGTGACACGCACTGATAAAAAAACAGGGTGGGAAAATAAAGATCTCATCAACCTAGACCAGGTCACCAATACTAGTAATTTTATTTTTTCGCTTTGTATCAAGGGCGGGTGATGTTTAGGTCGATCCAATCTAGTGCCTTTCATCCCATGGTGACCGTTAATAAAACTACAACGGCGAGTCGGCGCCAAATATTGGTAACCAGTGGGACATAATTATTGTTTGATAATAAAAATCAAGGTCCAGCAAACATGGAAAACAGCCATAATATCACATACGGTTTAAAACATATTTAATACTGAGCTTTCGTTGCGTTCCGCAACATCATAAATATGTTTAAACCGTAAGTGGTATCATGGCTGTTTTGCTTGTTCTTTGCGGGGGCTTGATTCTTTATCAAAATACGATTTCCACCTGGTTCGTCAGTTGCCGCTGTTTTGAAGACACAATCATTGGTTACTCTGTTGCTGTCAGTTGGAAGATAAACGTGCTAGTGCCAATCCTTTTTCCCCTACGCGCCCACTGCTTGCCTCACTACTAGTATAACATCAGTGGCGGCACTCAGTTGGCGTGACCTGTTGTTGCTTACATTTCCCCGAAAACTTTCGGATCTGCCGTTTTCAGCGTGCCTTAAGCTTAATTTCCACTGGGCGGAATTTTCCGCGCGTACTACCTTTTCTTGTTTCTCATTGGCTATCAGGAATTCTTAGGATCCCAGGAGCCAATCAGAAACAAGGAAAAAGCCGTGCGCGCGGAAAATATCGCCTCGTGGAAACTAGGTTTTAAGCTTAATTTCCACTAGGCGGAATTTTCCGCGCGCAGTACTTTGTTTTGTCTCATTGATTCTCGGGAAACCAAGAGTTCCCGAGAACCAATGAGAAACTAGGAAAAAATAGTGCGCGCGCTAAATTCCTCCAATTTCATTGGCTGTCGGAAATTCTTTGGCTTCCGAGAGCCAATGAGGAACAAAAAAAGTCAAGACGCGAGGAAAATTCCGCAAGTGGAAATCAAGCTTTTATTATTCACATCTGACCTCTAAAACAAATCGGTTAACATGTATTAAAGCTACGCTCAGGGCTACGAAAAAACCATGTTACTTAGCCTGATATAATCGGTCCACAAAACGAACTTCTTCCTTACCGTTCCCGCAACTTTCTTGAAGAATGCTAGATATTTGCTGTCCATAGCTTGATCCTCACTTGCAGTTATTCTCGGCTGTAAAACAGAACGCACCATTTTAAAAACTCAGGAACCTTTTAGCTCTAAATTGCAACTAAATTCTTTCATGAAAATTAATGTTCTAGGTATTTAAAAAAACTGCCTTCTGTCGTAAAAACAATATCGATTAAAAGGCTCTTGACAAGTGAAAATCAGTTTGAAATTATGAAGATTAGCCTTCACAGCTTTCTCTTACCTTACTTTGTTCTTGAGATATTACTTTATTTGGCATGTAAATGACACAGCTTTCTACGGCTCACCGCGGAAAATTATGTATACCTTTGAAGTTATCAATAAAATCACTTACAACTGTTCATGAAGATGTGCATGTATCTGATGGCAATAAACAAGCAAAGTTTCAAGTGAGTTAACTGAATAATGTAATATGATGTACAAAATTGTGTCATTCACATTTCAAACAAATCTTCATATGTCAAGACTTAACTGAGATAACAGAGAACTAAAGCCATTGAACTCTAAAAAGACTGGCACGATAACTTCAGATTGAATTCTGAAGCCATTTGAAGCCAGCCATGGTGGATGACATGTAGGTATGCCCCAGTCCCTTTTATGAAAACAGTACTATAAAAACCTTTAAAAAGTCAAAGATTTTATCATTTAACGTTAAGCTTCAAACTCTTAAGACAGCTTTTGACCCCCTTATCAAAAAGAAATAAGTCGTTATTCACCTTACTCATTCTTCAGAAATAGCCGTTAGTAAAATATGAAGTTAAACACCGAACGTTTGGTCGAAAAAACGGCACGGAAACTCCTGCTCTTTTTCGTTGTCCTTTGGTTTTTTTAAAGCTTTTTTTTTTAAATATCCTAGAGCAAGACCGGGATGAGAACTTCGTTAATCTTACACTTGATTTAGATTTTTTCATCCAGGGATGTTGTTATTGCCGTAAAAGTGATAGATCAAAATACTGTCACTTAAACACTGAACAGTAAGCCTGCTCATGTGGGAGCTTGGTAAATATCAGAATAACTAGAGGGCGTTCCTCTCTTGTATGGTTGAGTTTCTTCCGAACTTATTTTTAAAAAATCGTATGTACTTTCATGCGCACTTCATGCGGATATTTTAATTACCATATTTTAGAAGGTTTTGCAAATGGCAGTCATCAAAGTTGAGTATGTAGTCGAGTTTTCGGCTGTTTTCGAACCGTGCAAATGATGTGAAAGGGTCGCCTTGTATTCACGTTAAACCACTGACAAATGAAGTAACAGCTACTTTATGGCTGGTACGATTAGCCGGTATCTGAACGTCCATTTGTACAAAGACAATTTTAAGAACACTGAAGGAGCTAACCTTGACAGGGCGTGTCATCCTTGTCTTTTCGTCCTGAACACTAAACGGACAAAAAGGTTATAAGCTACAGTATTAAGAAACAAAACAGAATCATGTGGCGCACTTCAATAAGATTCTGCGCAAACGTTAATGGTGTTACTTATCATGGTCGAATTTTATTTCTAAATGCCCAGTCCATTGACGTATGGAAAGGGTACGAGAGGTATTTTTCGCATGCTGGTGATCCTACAACACTATTGACTACTCCAGAAACCATGGAAGGAGTGGGTAATAAGCGCGAGCTACGATTGGTTGACGGTTGCATTTGTAAACTTTCATCCAGTGACAATTCAGATAGTTACCCAGAATCCAGTGATAAACTATGTTGCCGGTTGTAGGAAGAATGTCTGCCCGACTACAGCAGCAGAGTTAAAAAAGTCACACTAATGTGAGGGACCCGGGCTGAAAATGATATCGAATGTGAAAACACGCGGAGATTTTGAGGTGGGCATTGTTGGCCTAGATATTTCACATAGTTCTCGCAACTCTGCGAACTTTTTAGTCTTGACTGAAATTTTTCGCGCGATTGCTGAGGTTTGATTTGAAAACAAAGTCTGATTCCAGGCTAAAGAGGTTTAGGAACTAATACATTACCAAGACAACAACATTTTGACATACTATGTAGATAGTCAAAAGGTTTGAGAAACTGCCGGAACTTAAGAAAGCTTAAACTGACGTTTCGAGCGAAGGCCCTTCACGTTTCACTCCGACGAAGGGCCTTCGCTCGAAACGTCAGTTTAAGCACTCTTAGGTTCCGGCAGTTTCTCAAGCCTTTTGAATATCTACATAGCCGTTCAATACTGCCGACGCAGCACTCTAATTTTTATAACATTTTGACATAGAGCTGTTCTGCATTATGAAGTGAACCAATATTTGAAGTTTCAAAAGATTTCGTGAAATAACTTCGCAGATGCCAATTCGCCACAATGCTGTGTTAACCAATTGTAGTCACACTTTGTCTCGTTTACATATCAAAGAAACTGAATTATCTCAAAAACTAAGCAAGATGCGATAAAACGGTAGATGGTATTCCTTTATTAAATCAAGAGTTGTTCCAAATAAGACAAACTTAATTTTTGTTTCGTGTACACTTTAAGAACCAATATTCTAAGAAGTAACAGCAGCACGATACATACTCGCTTGGGTGGGCTTTCTCAGAGAACAGCCTCACCAAGAAGTCTCCTTCTTCATTGGCATCAAAAGTGGACGGCACGATGCAATAGATGCCTGGCTTGAGACGGAACCGATTTGTGATTGTCCGAGCATTGATGAATGTATTTGAGCGGGCCGAGGAGGCGTGGTACAGAAAGTAGTCCTTGTTAAGACGGGCAAACTGCAAGTCGTCTTCTTCAAGCTTAGAAAACACACAAAAAATAAACAAGTCCATGAAGTGAATACTTTGTAAAGCACTGTTCTATAAACAAATCAATTAATAGAGGTTTCAAAAATTATATATGAAACAGCAACAGAAACAATGTCGACATGGGCAACAACATCAGCAGCACCTGCAACAACAGCAACAGCGGCAACAACAAACACAGAGGAACAGCAATAACAACATCAGCAGCAGCAGCAATAACAACATCAGC
>JBAHVQ010000054.1:166405-176974 GCA_036872915.1 Nanipora kamurai
TTGAAGCTGTATCAAAAATCCAAAACGACATCGGTAATCTGCGGTTCCATATAAATCCTATAGTTTTGACAGAGCATGCATAGACCAGATGTGTAAATATGACAATGTATTATTATACACGTATAGCCTTAACTTCATTCTTTAGAATTCATGTTCACCCATTGTGCTAAGCTTTTGTGTTTTTTCAATAGAATTCTAAAGAGAATGTAGTCGAGGCCATGCGTGTATGCCGATGCATTGTGGTATTTATACAATTGGTCTTTATGCTGTCACAGTCACCATTCTTGCTTAATCGAAGTCCGTAGTTTAGACTACAGCTTTTGGGCACGCCTGAAATTTGGGCACGGCAAGGCAATTTCTGGGTGCCGACACCTACATCTATGGAAGTGCTCGGCACAGATAAGTTTTTAGGCATGGCTACTCAAAATTTTCCAGGTGCGTTCCGCTTAAACTAAGATGATTATCCACACAGAGCCAAAAACAGTACGGTACCAGTACCTAAATTTTAGCCGCGCCGTGCTAGGAAAAATTGTAGTTTCAATGGGGGTTTCAATTACAAGTCCAAAACTTGAAACTGAGCCGAGCCTTCAATATAAGAGACTACGAAATGCTTATTTACAATCAATACATAATAACAGAAGAGTATACGCCTCACCTGCTTATACTTTAGAGTTTTTAAATTTAATTAGCTTGTTGTCGCATGGAGGTGAGCTCTTTGCGATTGAAGAAATTAACGATTTATGCTGTACTTTTCCCCCGCGAAGCGAAAGCACTCGTGCTGTGATGGGCAGGTTTTACCAAGCTCATCCGGTTGCACGCCATTTGCATTTTCGACAGCTTCTAAACAGCACTTCCTGGAGAACAGGCAGAAAGTGAACAACCGCCTGGCGTTCCAATTCTTCATTAAATACCTCGACACGTGAAAATAGAAGGGAAATTAGGAAAGATGTACACTTTTCTCGGAAGCCATTCACGGAAAAACTGACGAAAACGAACGACAAGACTAAAACAGGATACTGACCCCATACTTGAATGGAATAGCAAGGGTTATGAAATACACGGTCGTCCGGAAAAGCTTTGTGCTACAGCAATCAGGTTCGACTCATGGCATGAGCTGGAATCGGTCAATGACTTAACATAACTAATACGGCAATGTCAAATTTCTTGTTTATCCTGACTTCTAAACAGTTGAATACAATACTGAATAGTTGAGTGAACAAGATACTTCAAGTCGAAGACTTAGCATTTCGCTTAAAACTATGCAAACAGTGCGGGTTTCATAAATTTTGGGTGTTTGTGCCTTAAAAATTCCATCTTGCCGAGCATCTACGAAATCTCTGAGTTCTCAGTCAATGTCTTGGACTACAATTAGAATGGTGTAAAAAGTGAATAAACCCTTCAACGAAACTCGTGGATTATGGGTAACCAGGATTCCATTGAAAGGAAATGCTTATTCCGTACATTCACGGTCAAGATTTTCTTTTACAACTTACTGCATTTCAAGTATTTCTCTTTTGATTACCTACACACTAATTTACCTTATTACACTTTCGAGTTAACTCGTTACAGTTTCGATTCAGATCTATAAACTTGGACAGTGGAAGTTTCAATTTCAGTTTCATAACCGCGAAAGCTAGACTCACCTCTGACAGGAACGACGCAAGCAAATCACAGACAAAACAGGTAGTTTCACTTAAATACACACACAAGGAACTTCCTACCAGCAGCAAGCTTCGTGAGCGGCAAAAGGAACGATTTCTTTGGTTCTGATGTGGTCCATTTAGACCACTCACAAGTTTGTACCCGATAAGAAAATGGGTAAAAAAACAGTGTTCGAGTACTCAAGGTCCCGATTTGTCTTCAGAATGCACAAGGCAGAAGGTCGCACTACCCTTTCTACCCAGCGAGCGGGCTCTTTAACCTCGTTTCGACTCAGGAAAATTTCCCCCGGGTAGGAAGTGTTCCCTAATGAACAAAAGACAAAGTTGAAATTTTCTAACTTGCTGGTTTTTTTCTGTGTGAAAAAGAAAACCATTTCAGACAAGTTAAATCGTCTGGCGTTAGCCAGAGCTAAATCAGTGAGTTGCCAAGTGACAACCGTGCTCAAGAATTAGGGTTAAAGTCTTCCAAACTGTTCATTTGAGTTTGTATGAAATCTGCTAAGGTGACCTTGCGTTGAGATGCTGCAGTAAATGAGTACTACTTCGAGGAACACTCAGATTTATTAAATAGGAAAATATATATTAAACATTCTTCAGGTTAAGAGTACAGATTATCGCGTCACTATAACTGGTATTATTATACCCTTAAAAATGTTTACTATGGTCGAAGCTGACGAAATTTAAACCGTGTTCAACGAGTTCGTTGCCAGAGTAGTAAACGAGGCACGTCTTATAAACAATCACTTACCGCACGACCCTTAAAAACTTCACTGAAGTGTACTTGTAAGAGGGACTCTTGCGATTCAAGTAGGTGTACGTTAAAGAGTGCGGCACTAAGAAACTTCCGTTCTCAATAGGGTACGAGCTGTGGGATCATTTAGGTGTTCACACTGCCCGTAGATGAGGTCCCGTAGATGAACGAGGGAATTGTCACTGATGTGTTATCTTTAATGCCAATGTGTAACGTGAAAACCTCAAATGATCCGGTAGTTCATATAATTTCTTGAACGATAAACTTCTTGGTTCAATTCTTCACTTACTTAAATTGGGAGAGTCTCGCTTAAGAAGAACCCTGAAGTGAAGTTTTTATGCTACCTGGCCCTGCCGCCTGGAGTTCCAAACACGGAAATACTGCAATCTACTGGTTCATGTGTATGCGAATGTGCGTCTTATCTGCCAGCTCAAGAGAGCAACGTGAAACAAGTTGTAGTATTCACGTTGGCGTCAGGAAGGCCATATAATAAACTACTCATTGACTTCACTTGTTCGGTCGGCATTAGTGATATCTTGGAGTTCTGTTTTTGACACTGACATTACTCCGGCATCCAGCAAAAAACATGGATTCAATATTTCACTTATATACCGAACAAGTGAGCTTAATAAGTAGTAATATTCATATATGAAGGTCTACCTTATATGTACGTATTACAGTATCTTACTCTATGTCTGTAATTTCTGTTTTAGTTATTTATAAAAATATTGCAGAATATAAAATATCCACTTCGAAAGTTCCAACACAAACATACAGAAATTTCAAGAGTTCATATTTTTTTCAAAATCTTTTTACGTTCTTGAACCTTTAGCTCTTTTTGTGATGTTCTGTAAGATTTCTGATTTCTTCGACATTGAAAACATTCAAACATTCAAACATTCGGTTAAGGAGATGGGACCAAGGTCAGCGTCCAATCACTGTTCATATTTAGATCTAAACTATCGACAGTTAGAACACGAGAGGCAGTGTCGTATGCAATACAGTTCTTTTTCTCTGAAAGACATCATAGAAAAAGAATACAATTACGACAAGTATTGAAGGAGCACATCGCAGACCATAAAACTACGGAGGCATTCATGTGACAAAGAGAACAGAGAAAACGAGACAGCAAAGGAATTGCAAAGAAGAGAAGGAGAATAGATCAGAAGAAAAGGAAGATGAGAGATGGAGACAAGAGAAAGGAAGAGAAGGGGATGGAAAGGATGAGAAATGAGAGAAAGAGAAGCGAAGTTAAAAAAATGAAAGAAAGGAAAGAATACGAAGTGAAGCGAAAGGAATGGAAAAGAAATGAAACGGAAGGAAGGAAGGAAGGATAGAAATAAAGAAGGAAGGACAGAAGTAAAGGAAGGAAGGATAGAAGTAAAGAAGGAAGGGAAGGATAGAAGGAAAGACGGAAGGGAGGGAATTGGAAGGGACGAAGGAAGGAAAAAGAAACGAAGGAGGCAACTTGTTCGAAAGGAAGGAATGACATGAAACCCGAGGCTTCATAATTAACCTACACTGGTGAAGTCAACTGAAAAAGTTGACTTCAGCAGTGTAGCTTTATTATGAATTTATCGTTTCATATTACCCTGAGGATGATTCTGAAATAGGACATGAAACCTGGTTCTCTCTTTTCAGAGACATTTCCTGATTGAAACACTTTTCAGTGTTCCTACAATAATCTTTGCTCTCATCTGAAAACTACGAGATTATTATAAATTCATAGAAGACTGTCCACTGACCTTCTCCGTTGATCATGACAGACTGGATAGAGTCAACCAAACCAAGGATTACCAGTCGTTCTAATTTTGACTTCGTTTCATATTTATAGGATTTGTGCACAGTCCTGAAAAAATAGGAGTAGAAACAGTTAGCAACATATTAGGTTCCATTAGCAACTATGTGGACAGTTCAAAAGTTTCATCAAACCTTTCAATTCACTTCATGAATGTTGTGGTTTAACTCTGAAAAGTCCGAGGAAATTGATAAAACTGCCAAAAAAATCTTGCTAAACTTCTGGTCACGATTCGTTGCGTAGCAACGAAAATCTTGGAGTCTACGCCGGAAATTGACGAGCGAATAGAATTAAGAAAAAATACAAAATTCCTTCCAAATTGTCGAAGTCGTCCAGGCTTCAGTCGGACGCATAGCAGCAGTAACAAATTCAAAAAGTTGACTTCTGAACAATATTTTTCTTCTCCTACTCTTCGAAGTCTGAGGTAGTGGACAAAAAAGCCAAAAAATCTTGCTGAACTTTTTCTCACCGTTAACTGCGAAGTAACAAACCGTGACTAGTAATGTGCTTAAAAAATTACCTCCCCGAGCAACTTTTTAGCGTAGATTCCAAAACTCGTAATTTCGAGTCAAACATCGAACAGGAACTCCGTGACAATCGCAACAGCTGAAATCGTACACTGAGGTTGGATATTTGAGGGTTGGATCAAATAAGGTAGTGGAAGAAAGACAATTTAAGGACGTTCGTTAAGCTAAAATCTTCAGAAAATGTTCCTGACCCTCAGATGGGAATCCAGCAAGAGCCTTTCGATGGCCAACGAGACCCTTTGTGCTTTGATGAACACATGTGCCAACTAAGCGGGAGTCATAATATGAAAGTAATTCTCAATGGTTTTTATGTTGTGCGTTTGAAATTTGAAACAGGGGCGTAGGAAGCGGGGGGGCCGTGCCCCCCAATATTAAGAGTGGGGGGCCCGGGATGTCTTTCGCCCCCCCTAAAATCATTGAATTTGGAAAATGCGGTGACATTTTTGGAATTGCGGAGGTATCTGAGCTCGTGTATAAATAAATAAAATATCTGTGTTCAAAAAGTTTATATCATTTATATCAGATGAGACCCTAGACATGCCGTTTCCGGCGATCTAGAGACTCCACATTTTAAAAAGTTTCTCTCTCCGCGCCAACCATGGTCGCGCCTCGTGAGATCGGCCCCCCAATCCCAACTTGCTTCCTACGCCACTGATTTGAAATTCACAATCGTTCCAACATCGTCTGTCAAACTTTTCAATTCAGCAAAGGGTAGGAAAGCGGCAATTTTTTGATGGTTGCCTAGAACCCAAAATCCTTGTGCTCCATTTCCGTACACACGTGGGTGTTTTCAACTTCCTCTACCTTTATCCGATGGGGTCGAAAGTGGAAGCCCTTACCCTCTGTCGTTTCCACATAATAATTCTTTAAGGGGCCCGTACCAAAAACCGAATCACAAATCACTTACTCTGATTTCAAACGCATATTCATAAACGTAAATTTTCTCAAAGCATAATTCCCTTGTTGATAATCAAAGCTTTCTTCATCGTCCATATAAAGTTGTCCCTCCGCGGAATCCTAGCGAACAGACAATTACAGAAAGTAATCAGACGCCAGTCAACGAAAATTATAGTTTTATTAGACAAAGATTTAAAAAATGAACGGCGACTTTTTTGTTAGCCACGTATGGTTCCAAAAAATCAACACTTTGCTGAGGTTGGAATCAGCAGGTGCGCTAAGTGAAACAGATGAAGTTCGAGTGCAGAACGGAGGAGCAATTATCACAATCATTAGCACAGGCAATCAAAAAATGTTTTTCTGAGTGCTTTTCAGTCTGTGTTTATAAATTTATTTCGAAGATATATATACCCTCTTCAGTTTACTACCCCTTAACCAAGGGTTTCCCTGTATGGAAGCCAGGAAAACACCTCAAATCTCGATGTTCAATCCACTATTAACATAACAGGCTGGTTAAAACTAAAAGTCTTGGAAAAGGTGCAAAAGTACTGAGGAATGTTCTTGAGAAAGTAAAAGTAAAATTTGAAATGAACGCGGCACGCTAATAAACATCCATTGCTAAAAAATTCAGGTTTATTTTAAAATTAATCTCCAGGGCATCTGTGGGAATGAATACAGTGGTGAACTAAAAGTATGGTAAATGTTACATCTTCACCTTCAGGTCGAGAGCGACCACTAATGTGTAAGGATCACCACGCATCTTTTCTGAACATGGTCTTTGGGTTTCTTTCTGTGGAATGATACTACCACCTCGCTGAAAAACTGGAATCTAGAAATAATGACCAACACAATAAGCAATGTGAATCCGAAGACACCATTTTCTGCGGAAATGATCAGTGAAAGAGAATGGGTTAAAATAGCTGACATAAAGAGCCTGCAGTAAAATATTCAACAGTTTCCAAAACAACGCAAACGCTTTGAAAACAAAGTGTGACTGGAGAATTTTTGTTAGCATAACCTTGAAATTTCCTGGTGGCAACACTGGTCTTAACAAATGGCAAATTGAAATGATCACAACCATCGTATTAAACAAAAAAAGAAGTCAAGAGGGCGGGCTGCAAGCAGGGGATGTCGGTACGTGTTTTGTCACACTACTGCAACAACAAAAGGCTGATTACAGATGGACAACCTCCAGATCATCATGTACAGATTTTTACCGCAGGTCTACCTACCTTTTCTAACGGCGTTTCGAAGTCTTTCAACTTTTGGCAACCATTGTGAGGTTGTTTGGTGTCCCAATCATACCACAGCTAAAAGCAAGAGATGATACACTGGAGTTGCACACTTCGTCTCAGCAATAAAATCAAATCCGTCGTTCATCTTCAACACAATGTTAGACCTCATATCTGGCTCTTATATTCTTAAAAGTCATGTCGGTCGCTATAGCCGCTAATGTCGGCGTGGTAAAGTTCGCACTTTCGCTTTAAATTTGCTTTAGATTATGGGGACAATCCTCAAAAAATGCTAATCAAGCTACTCTGCAGCCTCAGTTAATGGTCGTGAGCCACACAATAATTTGTTTAATTACAGTTTTGTTTGCATGTTTGTTTCCTTACCTCGCCTTTTCCAGGTAAGTAGACCTCAATATGTTCCTTTCCCGGAGAGGTAACGGGCTTTACTAGAATGTCTTTGCCTGTAAATGTACAAACAGTCAAAAAGAAAGAGGTATTTACTAGCGAACATATTCTTAGACCACTTCGCCTGATAAAATGAACGTCATACATACTAGAATTTAGATTCAGCACTAAAAATTTATGTCTTACCAAGGAGATATTGGTCATCCATTGTATACGTGACTTTTTCTTCTGGATATTCCACCCAAAGTGGCCTTGGATCCGAGGAAAACAACAAAACGTATGATCAATGGTCATAGCACAATAGTCAGTTGTTAATATCAATGGTGAAGGTCAATGGTCATAGTCAATGATGATGGTCAAAGTCGTTGGTTAATGGTCAGTGGTCATGGCGATGATTATGGTCATAGTGAGGGCATTAGTAGTAAGTGGCTGTTTACATGACCGGACTGGCCCGGTTAGCCGGGTTGATTCCTTAAAAGAAAATCTTATTACAGTCATAAATGTAAGTTCAACGATGTAGCTACGCCGGGCGGCAGCGGGCGGGACCACGCGGCACAAATTTTGAGCGCCCTTCACTCGTGGTAATTTTTGTAATAGCGTTCGGCACATTCTTATTCCAAATATTATGAAATATACTGTACAGTTTTCGTGCAACAGATATTCTTGTAATTTGATAAATAATTCATTAAGATCCAAGCTAAGTAGCGAAATTCTTATCCGCCATTCTTCACGAAGAGCTGTTGCTTAGCCGCTGTAAAGTTTATTAATTTGACTGTGGATTCAGCAATAGTAGCGCGAATGCGCACACCAGGTCACATCTTGTGAGCATGCCTGTCTAGACGGAGATCATCCTGAAAATTGTAGCCAGAAGTTTTTCCCCGGCACTCATTTTCCGCTAGCGACATCCCTGTCCAGTAAGTTTGAAAGCTAGAATTCGCTTAATTTGCATCAAACGAAAGGATAAACTTGATTAAAATCATCTTCTGCGGTCGAGGAAAAATTTTCGTGACTTAACTCAGCCCGAGTTAGCCTAACACGATTCAAAATATTCAACCTACCGAACCACTGGAGTTCCAGAGACTGCAGTTTCAAAAAATAGCGTGTACCAACATGGCAGCAAGACATAACGTCGGCAAATTGCTTCACGGATCAAATCCTTGTATAGTTCATCAAAAAGCCACGGCTCCCGACGATCGGTGTGGAACTCGGCATGCGCTCGGAAAAACGGAAGGAATGCACCAGCCTTAAAAAGAATGATAAAAGATCTGTGTGAGGCGTTATAGCCCTCTTTCTTAATGTCTACCATTTAATATATTCCTTTATGTACATCTCAATGAGCCCATGTAGCTTCGTTACGAAGCAAAGATTCTTTTGAATTGCAGGCACAGAAACGAGGCGAAAAAGGCTTCTTAACATGCACATAAAAGAATATTTAATTTGGTGTCCATTATGAAAGTGGCCTGTAAGACATACGTGCTATCTTATATTAGAATGAGGATAAGATGAAAAATAAGACAGCCGTAAAAATTATGTTACTTTAACGAATCTGACTATTTTGACCGAGTGCAGCTACTGCGAACGGATACGTTGTGGTCGTTATTTCACTATTTCATTTATTCATTAATACGTTCATTCTGTCGTTCGTTCCGTCGTTCGTCCGTACATTTGTTTACTCGTTAAAAGAATTTCAAAATTAATATACCTGATACCATCGCACAAGAAGTTCAGGCTCAGGGTTACCAAGGAAACCACCAACATCAGCTAAAAATAATAGCGAAAAGTACTATAACTTCACTTAAAGCTGAAG
The DNA here is from genome assembly GCA_036872915.1 of Nanipora kamurai. NCBI lineage: Eukaryota > Metazoa > Cnidaria > Anthozoa > Scleralcyonacea > Helioporidae > Nanipora > Nanipora kamurai. The sequence goes on from JBAHVQ010000054.1 coordinate 175,484, forward strand.
ACAACAAACGAGCATACGGTGTACCGATTGTGCTTTTAAACAGTGACAGGTCAGTCAAAAATTTGATCCTGGGTTTAAAGAAGATCACAATATTGGCTAGAGGTTGGAAGTCGCTCCCAGTTTTCAGTTTACAAGACAACACGTTTCTTTCCAATGAATAAGGTAACGACGTCGCACCAGTAGAAAACATACCTCCAGTGAAAGCAATTCCACACAGACCAAGACTTAAAACCATGGGCAGCGAAATCTTCAGGTAGCTCCAATCAGCCTTGTTGTCACCAGTCCATATTGGACCTACGGAAAACGCAAAGGTCTTCTAAGATTTTTGTGCTATACATCAAACTCCCTTCCCAACTTTTTTTGCCACCCTTAACGATCTTGAAATAATTAACCCCTCAAGCGGGCTTAATAGAGGATTTACAGTATGTCCCTCACGACAGAGATCTTACGGTAGAGCATATACCTAAAGGTGCGTTCACACCACCGAGGACTCGGACTGGATTTGGACTGGATGTGAGTCCACCAGTTTAAGGTGGTCTGAGAAAAGACTGAAGTTGGATGCGATCAAGTGTGAACACAGTTGGACTGGATTTGGACCCGAAAGGATTTATTTGGATAAATAAACTCTTGATCTTTCTTTGTTTCAGTCCAAACCGGTAGTGTGAACACAACTGGTTCAGCTAATATTAGTCCAAATCCAGTCCGAGTGCGCTGATGCGAACGCACCTTATGATTGTGACAACATCATTACCCCGGGTCAATCAATTATTCGCCACAACTGGACCGATCATGCTTACCAAATCTTTGAGATCCAGCAAAAAACGATCTTGACAGTACAAAAGGTCGTTGGGTTCCAGCGGACCGTTGTTTCAGACCGTGATAGCTTGACATGTGGTTGTAAAATCCGTACATATTGTGGACGTCGCGATGTTCCCAGTCCCCGTGATGCAAGGTGTCTTTGTGCGCGACCAGCTCGGGTCCACCAAAGACGGCAGGCTACGTGAATGTAATCAGATAAACAGATGAATAACGTTTCAGGGTCAAAATTTTAATGTTATCGCTTCATGCCATGTTACAGCTCGACACCTCTAGTAAATGAGATACATGGCCAAAACCGCATAGGTTCTAACAAGTTTGCGTTGGCCTTGTTACAAGTTGCCCAAACAAGCCAAACAAACGTGTTCGTGCGGAATACTTGGCAAATATTCTGTGTGAAGTCATGTGGGATTTTTGTAAGAGTTATTCAACATGGCCTCCATGACGTCATTTATGGCATTGGTGCGTCATTACTCTACTCTAACCTCGGAGTACCAGATTGCAAAACTAATCCACTAATTACTCACTTCCAACTCACCTCATTCATATCATTACTCTACTCTAACCTCCGAGTACCAGATTGCAAAACTAATCCACCAATTACTCACTTCCAACTCACCTCATTCATATCATTACTCTACTCTAACCTCCGAGTACCAGATTGCAAAACTAATC
>JBAHVQ010000054.1:177074-187459 GCA_036872915.1 Nanipora kamurai
CACTAATTACACACTTCCAACTCACCTCATTCATATCATTCCAGACGTGTAAGGACAAAGTGGCTTCCTGCAAAACAAGGAAAACTTTAGTCATTGTTTGGACTTACAACCACAAGCTACATGATTTTAAAACACTTTGAACACAATCTAATGGTAGGTCTACTCACCGGATGTTGATCCAACATGAACTTGCTGGCCCACCATTCTCTCGCTTCGGGATTCAAGAAGTCAACCCAACAGGACATCTCTAAGGAAGTACAGATACGCATTATATAGAGACAATTACAGAAATCTTAATATATCAAACAGTAGCAAACCGATTAGAAATAGACACGATTTCGAACAAAATCTACCAAAGACACTTGACCATTTTAACATCACACCACACAAAGATATCACGAAGGAGCAAGGTAAAGTATTAATCGATTATACTAATGTATAATATATGTACTGTTCTGCTCTTTCTCCGCATTAAACTGCACAGAGACACTATGCTAGAAATTGGACAGTACAGTTAGTACACACCAGATCGACTAGCTTGATAAACCTCTCCCGCTTATTCTCACACAAAGAAGACACACAGACATACCAGGCCAGCATTTCCCTTCGTAGTCATTATTGAAAATGTTCTTAATAAAGTAGCCTTTCTCGGAGAGTTCCTAATAAAGCAGAGCACAATAATTGAGTCGGCGAAACTTTTTATATCTATGAAGCCAGTGATGAAATGTCAAGCATATATCACGGGCAACGAATTGCTCGACAACAGGAAAAGAAAACACATCAATCCGTACCTGGTAAACGTGGTAATCAGGATCCTTTTTAATGTGGGGGTCGATAATGGTGACAAGCTATAAACAATGAAATGAAAAGAAGAACGGGTTGGGAGTTTACTGCAGAAAAAAAGTTCAATCACCTAAGGTGGCCTGGTACAGTTTACTGAAAAACAGGTAAATGTAAATTTGCGATCCCAAAGCACAGATAATCGTGTTGAAGTTGTCCTTCAGGTCAGTAGCATACCGCAGGTATTATAATAAAACCAAACGAGGCCAAGATGGCACTGCGTAAAATCTTTTAATAAAATAAGCTCGGAGTTAAAACTTTCGTTGTACCGGAACATCATCAGAATTAACGCCTCATTAGCAAACATGCGTAAAACGTACAGCTTGTTCACGGTCAACTAGTTTTTGCTGCACTCCTTGAGCAATATTATACTGCACCAATGTTATACTGTCGTGTTGCACCTCGGGAAGTATGTTGCTCGCCAACAACGTTGTTAAGCCATGACAAAGATGTTGTCAAAGCATTGTTCAACCATTGATGATGCATATAACAACTTGTTCACAAAGTCGAACAATCATATCAACAATTGTGAGCACGGTTGTTCCATCAACGTCGTTTTTCTCCGTTTAAACAACTACGAACAACCGTTGTTGCGTCATAAATGCTGAACAATGTTGTTGAAACAATAAAGCACGCCATTATTTGTTGGTCAATGTAGCAGGACGTCAGTTCCATTGATCTCTATATACCATTTCATTCACCTGACCTTTCCGGCGAAGAATTGACAAAATCGCGGTTAAAGAAACCGAATGATTTAATCACCGAGACCAACCTTCCTCCCCTTGGACGCTAGTTTTTCTTGCATCTCTTTCGGTGAGGGAAATTTCTCAAGATCCCACGTGAAGTATCTTAAAAAGTAAAGCAACGCTTTGGATTAAAATTTTTAAAGTATTTTAATCGTTTTATAGGGACATACACAATTTAGCATTTTAAATTCCCTCAGACAAAAAATGCAGAGAATGGAACTGAGCTTGACGGACCTGGTATAATTATTGTTTCGCAATTCTCAGAAGCATTCGACTTTCGACGGTGCTATGTTAACCGAAATATATACCTCTTTTCGTCTGTGTGTTCAATGTCGAGCCAGATAACATCATAAGGAATGCGATGTTTGTCGAAGTTCTCGTCAACGCTATAAAATAGGGATATCAGAATGAACTAATCTTTCCTTCCGTAGACAAGAATTAGCAAAGCTTTTTTACAAAGTCTCAACTTGACTTTCTTCGTCACTAAAAATATAGGGTGCTGCTTAGGCAGTATATAAAACAGCATAGACAGTTAAAAGGCTCGTAGATGCCGAACTTATGTTGAAATAGTCTGACGTTTCTAGCAAAGTTCATTTTTCAGAGAGTGAATAGTGATCCAAGAATACGTTTCACTCTGAAGTCTCGGTTCACTCTTGCTCGAAACTAAGGAATTTTTCAACACAAGTTCGGCAGTCTACCAACCTTTTAACTTTCTTGAACACTGCTGTTCACTTGGTCGTTTTAACAACGGTTATTTTTTTATCTCTTACCTAAGCACGTCCTCTTGATCATTGTAGTTCCAACGACACTGGTGATAGGCGATAGAAAATAACTGTAGATATACAAAATGGGTAAGAAATGAATTCAGTTTGAGCACAACTTTGACCCATGATATCAGAAGGCATGGCACGGAGAGATTAAGCAGGCAAGCAGGTATGGATACAACTAAAGATGACACAAGACAATCGAATTTGTGGTAGGACGAGACGGAAAAAGGTCAAGAGGATAGAGGATGCGACACAATCAAAGCAATGCAAGCCATGGCGAGGCAAGCGTCACGTTTCACTCCGACGAAGGGCTTTCTATCGAAATGTCAGTTTTTCTAGATCTAGGTTCCGGTAGTCTCGTAACCCTTCGGTTTTCTACAAGTCGTTCAAAACTGCCGACGCAGCAGGCTACTTGCCTTAAGGCAGGACATGAAAAGCAAGATTAACTCCTTCCTGTCCGTACGGGTCCTCAGTGACCTATACAAACTTTAGTATTTTACTCTGGCTAACGCCAGACGATTTTACTCGTCAAGAGGAAAGTCCTCGGACAGGAAAGGGTTAATGAAGGCAGGATATGATAATTATAAACCAACCTAAGACAAGGGGAAGCAACGCAAAGCAAGACCATATAAAGCGAGACAAGCGAAGCCAAAACGACCGGAAAAAGGACCCCTGCAGGCGAGGAAAAGTTAGATCTGCCATCGAATGTCTTCAATCAGCTGCTTTCGTACCTAGTTTATCAAAATAGGTCATGGCAACATTATACTTACTGGAGGTAAAGTGCTTGGTCCAGTCAGCGCAGCATATTGTCGAAACACATCATGAGGCCTTGGGCCTAGCAATATGAAGACATCCATGATACCACTTTCAGATATCCAGTGAGTGTCAATTCTTTTGGAATCATCGCCAATGACGGAACCACTCTAGAATATATAATATAGAAATTAATAGCAATGAATCACGTTAAGCAGAGTCAAAATAATAAATGTCCCCTGTGACAGTGACGGAGTTAAAGAGGTAAAGTTCAAATCTTGACAGAATTCAAACAAATAATTGTCATTAATGACACTCGAGCCTTCTTTTCCCTGCTCTTAAAGTGATTCATAACTTAAACCAACCTGCGAGAGGTTGTTGATGTCCACCCACGTTTCAGACGCATTCATCCAGAACAGTCCAACGGTGTTTGTGGCGCTGCGGAAAGGAACACAAGTGATTGTTTACGATTTACTGACAAAACCGAAAACTTTTTTCATTCTGCATAACTGTCGCAGCTTTTACTCTGGCCACACTTTCTTTTAAATTTTAATTGGTACGAGTTCTTCTTTACGAAATGAAATACGAAACTAGAGCTCCTGGATAACCCAGTCAACTACAATTAAACTATATACAGTTAAACTGTAATTTTTAGAAGCTTAGAATTGCATTGTAAGCGCAAACAGGAAAAAATAATGTATCCACATAACTCGGCGAGTAAAGTTTTTCTTCACCAACTATCCAGTTAAAGAATCCTTTGAAAAAGTCCTTAAACATTTCACTGTTTGTACAAGATGATACTAGAGTGTCTTGGGAAGTTTTCCTATTTGTACAGCCGGGTTTAAATTCTTCCTCGCAAATTAGCTCCTGATTATCTAGTGCTCTGTCAAATTACAAAAATTAGGACTAAATCAGACGAAAGCTACAAGATATCACAGTTATTCCGTGTGAGCATCTTGTCGGCAAACTTAATTGGTTTTCGTTTAAAGATAAAATTTGAATTTGCACTCAGTATCATGATGATGAACAGGAAAAGCAGAATTTTAAGGGTAAATAATAGAGTCTTATGCCCCGTATAAGATCTAATTTCCAGTAGGCGGAATTTTACGCGTACACTGCTTTTCTCTTTTATCTCATTCGCTCTGGGGAATTCCAGATCTTTTGAGAGCCAATGAGAAACAAAAAAGAGCAGTGTAGGCAGAAAATTCCACCTACAGGAAATTGGGCCTAAGACCTGAACAATCTATCACAAAGAAGGGACTTCGGGTACGTTGACACACTACGATTAATCGTGCCGGTTTGTGGTTAGGTGCATGGTGATTAGTAGCAGGCAAATTTGAGCCGACGGAATTTCAGTGGACTTTCTCAACTTAGCATGCATCTAAGATAGAAATCGGCCGGGTAAATCACAGTGCGTAAACCCAACCTTAGGCCTTTGGCTTCACGGAAATCAGACCTACGAACCTGGGAACCTAGTTCAGTGCTAAGTGGAAGTGCTAATTTATCTTATCTGACCATTGTGCAACGTTTTCGAAATATTTAGAGACGAACACAAGATCAAAAGCCGGTTTCCTTTTAAATCTCTGTCCATGCGCGAAACTCATGAATAAATTCTAAAACTTTAACATGAAGAATCCAAGTTTTTACCTGTGAGCTATCATGTACGGAATTGAGCCGTAAAGTCCTTTACCGTTATTTAAACTGTATCCAAATACATCGAGGTTAAACAGACGGTAAGGATCTGTCTTGCCGCTAAATAAAGTACAATTTAAGGTGAGCGGATAATAACGACAAAATATACGGATCATATAGGTACAATACCAAATACTTTGCCATGCACTCTCTTAATTCTAACGAATGAAATTTCAATCTATTTGTTCCTAATTCCAGTCTTTCTAGTTTGTTATTAGGGACCAATCGTTTAAGATTGGTAATCAATCCTTAACCAAAGTGAAAATTAAAGATATCAATCCAAAAAGATCTAAATTTCAATCGATTTTAGAGTTAAAGCTGTCTTTCCCGCTAAAAAAATTAAGAAATACCACCTATTCACAACAGTCTACACTTACTAGATTTTTTAAAAAAAAATTCTCCAAATTTGGCAAAACAAGGTGCGAAAAATTTTCCAGTAAAATTTAGTCAATAATGTTTCTACATCTAAAACGATGAATTGTACATTTTATACCAAATAATACATCAAGCCTCTTGTTTTGTATTATTATCTTTGAAATAAGCTTATTGGCAGCCATAGTTTTTATCTTGCATCACCAGAGATTATGAGGATTTGAACTAGGTCATGTTATCAATAAATTATTTTAGTATTATCCTCTTGGTATCACTAAATCTGGGTAACTTAAAGCTGAATAATAGACAGATATACTTGGTCACCCACCTGGTTGATCTCAAAGCCAAGGAATCGGCATGTTCTGGAATTCCATAGACATTGTTAAATCCAGGAAAAGAAATGTCTAAACCCACAGAACTTGGACCTAGAGTAAGAAGTGACAAATGTCAGGCAGCTATGTCACTCGGAGTAACATCTAATGGAGTAACAGTTCATTCTTCTACTTAAGCTATTTAAAATCAGATAGGATTTAAATGTCCCAATATGGAGGAAACTAGTATATGTTTCGAAATATCAAGAGCCCAGATAAGATCATTTTGTGACCAGCTCCCAACTTGACCTGTAGCTCAGTTGGTAGAGCGTCGGACTAGTAAACTGAAGGTCGTGGGTTCGAATCCATGCTGGGCCAAGTAAAGTTTTTTCTACATGTCCGGTATGGTTTGTCGCTCAGAGTAGCAACTAACATCATTATTCTCTACCTGAGTTCATTCTTCTACTTAAGCTATTTGAAATCAGATAGGATTTAAATGTCCCGATATGGAGGAAACTAGTATATGTTTCGAAATATCAAGAGCCCAGGTAAGATCATTTCACGGCCAGCTCCCAACTTGACCTGTAGCTCAGTTGGTAGAGCATCGGACTAGTAAACCAAAGGTCGTGGGTTCGAATCCATGCCGGGCCAAGTAGAGTTTTCTCTACTTTTTCGGTATGGTTCGTCACTTGGAGTAACATCTAACATCATTATTCAGCTATTAACTTGTCAAAAGATACATATTATTTATTTTTACATATTATTTGTCATTTAACTCAAAAACACGAGTAATCAAAACGCAAGGTGCCAATCCTCAAGCAATAATGAATTTCGTCCTTTTTTCAATGCAAAGCTTATAAGCATAGGCATAATTATGAGACCTGAAAGCTTTGAAATTTTGCTCAAAAAGAATATTTTTTCTAATTGTTTTGACTGGTCATCAGCCTTTTAGCTTTTTACAAATCCTTCTCGAACTCATCAATAATTCATAATGCAAAAACAAAAGAAAAACATAATCATAAAATCTGAGGAAGATTAAAGATGAATTTTGCCAACTTTTGTCTCAATCTCTCTCAAAATACTGGTTTGTCATGTGAAGTAACTTTGAAGACTTGTTTCATACACTTCCTCTGATTTCAAAATGCCTCAAAACTTGTTTTAAAAACTCAGCTTCGCTTAAACTCGCTTTTCTGTATTCAGAAATTGGAGGAAGAATGCCAACTCATGTTTCTGTTTATAAAATCAATCACCTCTTGGTTTGTTGTCATAGTGTCCACAGAATGTTTCTCCCCAAAGTCCATCAGCATCATGGTGGTGGTCACTGAAAGAGAGTTAGTCATTGTAAGTTTATTTCATTGGAAGAAAAGTAGAAAAAAAAGTTCTTTGCAATCTGAAATTAAAATTGTTAACATAATTAAAAGTTCAGTTAGGAGTATACCTGCCTGCAAGTGTATTATAATAGAGGCAAAGGAACCAACTCATCATTGGGGTGGCACATTCCACCCCTAGGGGGTCCAGGGGTAATGCTCCCCAAAGAATTTTTGATTTTCTGATGCTCTGAAATGGTATTTCCTTCCTTTTTGAGAGTAATTTTAACAAAAAAAATTCTGAAAAGTGAGCTTATCTGACTAATTTCAGCAATAATAACTGTAACTATTTACTTTATAGCTGATTTTTTGCTCTAACCTAATCAAGAAAATTATTAAAAAGTGGCAACTGTTGTAAACATTGAGGCCCAGCCTCCCACTTCTATTTTTTGGGCCCATGCCCCCACATGCCCTTCCTAGGCCATGCATAAGAATAAGAATTTTGTTTTTTGTTAGCATGACAACAATGATAATACTAGAACTTTGGTATATTTAAAGGTTATCACAGTTAAAGTATCTATGGCATGAAAATTAAGTTTTATGTATTCAAAAGAACTCTTGAAATTAGAATGCAAAGTCTTTCACACTTTTTCCATATCTCACTTCAATCTTGAGATATTAATATTTACTTGATATGTAAATAACACCTTGTATTTGTCAAGGTGCACAATGAGTTGTTAAAAAATCACACATATCTTTGACATTATTCTATGAAATCACAAGAACTTTGTCCATTTAGCTTTACGGTATGTGGCAAGTATGCCCAGATTCACAGTTCTATGTGTGACATAGTTCAATAGCTTTAACAATTTTTCTAATTGCACAACAACTCATTTATAGTTAATTTAAAGTGGACTAGATGACTTGTCAAAACTGCAGTTAACAGTACACAGGTCAACTAGGGGCTAGTACAAACAGTAACCTTTGCTTTACCATATGAGTTCATGTAGGTCAATGGTTAGAGCATCTCACCCTTGATCAGAAGGTTATGGGTTTGATTCCCATAAGAGGCTCAGAAATAATTTCTAAGTTAATATGCTTGATGAGCAAGCACAATTTCATCTACACATACCAAGCTACCACATGCCACATAACATCGACCGTTTTTGTTAATTCACTTTAAGTGACATTTAAGTGACATGTCACATTAAGTGACATGGTAAGTTTTTCCGAAAATTGTCATCAGTATAAATATTTGTCTCAAGAATTACATAGTAAAACATCAGGAGAAGTCATCAATGGGGGTTACATGTAATCTCTTACCTCTGTTTTTCTCTGTAATGCTCAAAATTCATCAAGCCTCTAGAATTAACCGAAGTGATCAGTTTCTGGTCAACTTCAAAATCCAGTTGAAATGGCTGATACATGAGCCTCACTGTATTATTCTTGAACTTTATTTGCACACTGTCTGCTGTTTTTTCACATACATCATACCTGTGTAGACAAGTGAAGTTTTTGTTACAAAAGTGCTACTACTCATTCTTAGAACTTTGTTTTAAATTTATACAGTTGTATTAGATGTGTTACAGATATATAAATATAAAAACCTTTATTTAATTACACATAAATACAGATGGTTTAAGGGACACCTCCTAGCTTCTTTTAAAATAATGAAAATTGCTCATCCTTATAATTTCTTTAACAAATACATCAATGAGATAGACAGTTAGGACAAATAGTGAGAAATTACTGTATCTATCAGAGGGTGAGTTTGACACATAACTGACATGGAAATTTCTCTGCCTAACCAAAACTTGCTTTCTAACCTTGTGTGAGAAAAGGTATCATTGAAAATTAGGTTACAGTATATTAGACTGGCAAGCCTGTTCTTGAGGAAAAAGGAAGATTTCTTACTTTTTGGGCTGCATTGTCTAAGTTTTCGTTTCATTCTCAAAGATGCGGTATCTCATTATCCATTGTGTATGGTAGTTTTGATTTTTAATCTCAAATTAAGTTGCTTAAATGAGTATGAGCTACCATAATCTAGGGTCTGTGGTCTACAACTAAGCACTCCACTCAGTAGATTTATGCTAGACACAAATCATCTGTCTGTTCCCACTAGAAAGATTATGTGTTAAAATTCCCATTCAGTTGACATGTCAGTATTTTTACCATGAATTTCAAACTGTTGGATAATTTACCTCCAAATTTATATCTAGATAAATTATTTATAAAACTGATAATCTGTCAAGACAGACAATCTCTGTTATGAATTTTGCTATCATTGGACCAATATCCAACAGATTGATATTTGATATATATCTATCATGATTCCTTGACAAGTAATGAAGGTTTTTAAACTGTTTGAAACTTACACCATAGTCCTTGGTTCATCTACCAGTACATCCTGTACTTGAAATCTTGGCCTAAGTGGATCCCGCTCATCGATTTTAAATCTTACAGTGTTGTTTTCTAGGATGTCCAGATTTAACACCAGCGTGACTTGTGTTTGCTTGTTATAAATATCTGCTTCCAGTGAAGACTCAAGACAATTTACAGTGTCAGACAACACAACATATGGGCTTTGGCCAACTGGAATTTTCCTGTTTCGCCTAGAAAGCATTAAAACATGCACAACATTATATATGTTTTTGGAACACAACTTGTTTTCTTTGTTGTGAAATATTCATACGGTACTTAAATTATCCAGATACTATTAATCAGCTACTAAGTGTCAACTCTGGGAGGTATTTTAGATATCCTTCCCTTTGGGAAGTGTCTGTGGTCCACCTTAGAGAATATTAGCAAAGGTAATGTCCAATCCTTCAATTTGGCATAAAGCAGGAAAGTGGCAAATTGTTCCTGTGGTTTTGCTTAGGATAGAGGTAGAGAGTGATGAATTTACCTCATGGTCTAAATGTTTGCATTCACAAAGTTGAATCAACAGTCCCTGATTTGACCTCTTCCAGGAAGAAGACATTAAAGAATGAAACAGTCTCACTGATTGGTACTGATTAGAACCATGACTGATTTGAGGCATTTGTTTTAAAGCTTTTCAATTAATCGGCTAAGGTGCACTGTAAATCACTCCCTTAGGAACAAATTAAGGGGAGTGAAGTGTGTCTCAAAATTCAAGGTCTGAGTATCTACCTTAGATGTATATCTAAGGGGATCTAAGAAAGGTGTCTGTTAAGAGGAAGTTCATTGTAGGTCCAGTCCTCTTTAATGTCAGGACATCCCATCCCCCTCAGCCATGCCATATCCCATCTGTTTTATCCCATTACATCCTTCTCTATCTAATGACATCCTATGCCCTTCACCACACAGTGGACAATTACATATTTTACATTACTTACTTGCAAAAACTGCTATCAGTTGCTGTTTTAAAATGGGGCACAGATGAATCGTCACCCATCTCGTCTTGGTCAGTTTTGGAAAACCCACACCAGCAGCACAGGTACCTGAATAGTCTGGTGAACAAAAACATAGTTTTTATTTTAAATGAATTTATCAGCAATTAGCAAAAACTGCTATCAGTTGCTGTTTTAAAATGGGGCACAGATGAATCGTCACCCATCTCGTCTTGGTCAGTTTTGG
>JBAHVQ010000054.1:197146-215638 GCA_036872915.1 Nanipora kamurai
GTCGAAACGTCAGTCACTTCTACCAACAGTCTTTCTCAAGACTACACTAACCTGGACGATCAACTTCCACTAACATGCCATGATTCTCCCAGGTTCAAACCATTTACTTTATTACGATCATTTTGACGACAGAGCGAACAGCTTGCCAACGACTACATCCGTTTCGCAAGGAAGGTCAGACGAATTCGCAGAGTAATTGCAGAATACCCCGTCACATAAAGCTACGCGGTGAACTGGCTACGCGGTGCACTGGTTACACAGTGGCAACGCAGTGCCATCGGGCACGCAGTCATCTGTCTACGCAGTCATCTGTCTACGCAGTCATCTGGCTACGCAGTCCTCTGGCTACGCAGTGCACTGTTACACAGTCAAATGGCAAAATAGCGCACCCTTAACCATAACGTTAATGCCAATCCTAACCCCTCACGCTAACCCCTAACCATTTACTTTAAAACTAGTAAAGTAGACAAAATGCTCTGTTTTCGTTTCTTAAGTTGTAAGCGTGATTTTTTGGACTCAAGATTCCATTTTCTATGAAGATGTTTAAGAACGGGGATTCTATTACACTAACCTGGATGATTTACTAGTTTTCATTTTTAACCTTCTTTGTTTTCGCATTAGAAAGATCATTATTATTATTAAGAGAATATTATTGTTGAGAGAAATGAAGAGGTTTTTCGAGTGATCAAATTCATTAAATTCAAACTTTCATTCACAAATGCATTTGTGAATGAAAGCTGAAGGCTCAGTCATATTATACTTTGAAAAAACAATACGTTTACAACTAAGATTCTGTGGCAACGTTTCGCTGCGTATATTAACATTTTCCAACTTCGACCATCAAATCCGGCCGCTAACGGTAGGTTAAAATTACGGTTTAATTAGCCCGGTAATGTTTGAATCCCCCAAAACTCGAAAGACCACCTCCGGTAATATATATCGCCTTAGTTTCTAGTCGCGTAGGCGTCAACTTATACATGTCGTCGTCTGAATGAATCTCACGTATATTTTCAAATTTTGATTTCAAATCTATGTTCCTCGAGGTAAATACCCGTAGTGAAAAACTGCACGTAGCATAGACAGAAAATGTATTTGCAATAATCCCCTTGGAATATATGCAATAAAATTTAACATTTTACCAGTAACCACAAGCAGCATTTTTAAGGGGTAACAGCTGATGTGATCGGCCATGGAAAAAAACGTGCGAAAACAATGTCACCAACTGGAAAACACAAGGAAAACGGTATAGCCACAGAAGAAGAAGAAGAAAACTACGTTGACTGACCTTTTAACAAAATAAAATTTGTAACAGAAGTTCTTGATCGAACCTTTCCGAAGAAGCAACCAGTCCTGTTCGCTCTTGCTGCCTTCTGCTTTACACCTTCTCTGCTTTGCTCGGTATGACACTTGCTTACGTGTGACCATGTTATATAAGGACCCCTTCAACATGAATCTCACACGTGGACAGCAGTTTTCGTCACACAGGTGATGACACTAGTTCGGGAAAAGTATCGTGATCGGCGCCGGTCTCACGCGATGTACAAATCTGATGAGTGAAACTTCCACCGGCAAAATCATCTTAAGGTAAAGAGAAATACGATAAAAATTACGAGGATTAAATAATTAAGAAGTCTTTAAGAGGAACAAAAGGTTTCCTTTTCATCTACATCCTATTTAAGTGAAAAAAGAAGTAGTGCAAAGTACAACCATACCAGATGGAAATCTGCCGGTAAAGTGTGGCATGCGGTATCACAGTGAGAGTCACTTCTACCGAGTTGAACAATGAGAAATTATTCGGGATGTGGGGGCCAAGTAGAATGAAAAAACCGGACCATTTAAACGCGAAAAGAAAAAAATAGTCGCGACTTTCACAAGCAGAAGCTTAAATCAGTCCCATGTGGTGCATTTATATGTGTCAACGTAGATTTTCGCGACTTAACTTAGCTGCAGTTTAGTTTGCCCGCGAACGACTTTACGGTTGACCAGTTATGCGAATTTTCGCCGCTTATTGCTTACGTGACTTATATTATAGGTGGCTTATCGGCTGTTATATAACCGTGCCTATCGGTAAATTTTTCCCACAGAAATAATTCCTGCTGGGATTGCTTTTTCCCCAAGAGTTTAATGGGAAGAAAATTATTAGCAATTTCGAAAGGGTTCAAAGTACTTAATTATTTTTAAGGTTTTTTCTGTCTCTGCCTCTCTGTGCCGTGCTAGCAATTAACACCTCCAGTGGTAGTCCCGGGGGTTAGAGATCTCTGCCTCCCAAATTTCCAGAATAGATCATGTTATCACGCAAAACTCTTCAGAATATGATTGTCAGATTCGATTCCAGAGGACGTAAAACTCAAAACTCTGCTCTGGGATTGCTCTAGTAGGCTTCTTAATGGAGTCCAGCTCTCTCGTTGCTGCGAATTGCGTATCCGGTAGGTTCACCTGATATTCTGGTCTGGCCACTCTACTGTTTCCTCCCTGCTGAAGAGAATTTGTGAGCAGGTTAGTCAAGGTCTCCGGTCACTGAATGTCACGAATTAAACAATAAATCTATGGCGTGAGAGAACATGTTTATTTGTTCTAGCCGGAACAGTAGGTCAAGGGATCAATTATGGCCTGGTAATTACAGTCGAGCAGAAATTATCTCAAGCGTGAAAACAGACTCCACAGCGTGTGTGTACAACCGTTGTTACCTGAAAGCCACATGATCATCGAATGTGATAGACCACTTCGGAATTTCCCTTTCTTATGAGATCTGAGAATGGGGGTGAAAGTCAGGTCACTGATAGAATGAAGCTGATGTCGCATTAATGGAAAGGCCATTTGCGATTACAAAGACTATTGCATAATGTTAACCCTTTCACGTATAGATTTTTTGCCAGCAAATTATGATTTATTCAATGTATTCAAAATTCTTTTGAAAATCTATTGAAATCTGTTCATAATCTGCGTACATTAAATCTTATATGCGTGGTTGAAAACCAAAGGGCTGAAGGCCTAACTTGATATAAAGTACGAAAGTACGACCACTCTTTCTCCTTGATGATGGTCCAAGGCGGCAGGCCAAAAATAACTCAGAACAATAAAAGCTAGACTGCAGAGTACGGAAATCAGTGCGAGTCTTCAAAACAAAAAAGAAAATAGCCAAAGCACTAGATTATACTTGCTTTCCAGATACTGTTATGCAACGAGTTTTTGCCCGATCTGCAAAGGGCCAAGTGATGCCCGCGTCAAAAAAAAAACAGGTTTCCTAAACCTGGAGATCAACCTCGGGCTATATTATGTCATTTCTGCTTCATTGAACTGGATTTTCATCCCGAAGCTCTCTTCTACTTGCAACTCCGAACTAAGCTTATTATGCAGGCAGCAGTGCATGAGGTTGCATCTTGCGCAGGTTAGGAAGAATACTATATCAAGTGAACCCCAAAACTATGTGAACTACTTAATTCTCGTACTTTTATTCTATCTACACACAAACAAATGCAGAATCTTTAATACTTAGTATAACCTCTTCTGGTATAACACTTCATGTGAAGTTAAGCAGCCGAAGTATAGAATAAGGAGTGGAAGATCTCCCAAACATCTGTAGATGTTTCCTACATCATTCAAGTTTATTAAACCTAAAAGTGAACCACAAGCTATATTTTATACCCACTTCTGCTTCATTGAACTGGGTTTTTATCGTCTATCTTATTTCCATTTGAAGGCTTATTATACTGGCAGTAATGTGGTAGTATCTCTAGCAGGTTAGAAAGAGTGTTATTATCCAATAATTATGTAACCAACTATATAATCTCCTAAAATTCAAAATTCACACCAACCAGCGTCAAATCTCCAATGCTTAGTCTGAATACACTTTTTCAGGTACAGTATAACGTTTGGCACCCTTTTTATGAAGTTAATCAGCCGAAGGATTCTATGAGGATTCACGGCAAAAGTGCTTTCAGTTAGACAGATTTCCCCCCCGTACTTAACCATTAATAGTTTAGCATTAATAATTTAATCAAATGCAGATCGGTTGCTCATGCTTTATCTATTACTTGTAAAATGCAACTGTGGTAATTTTATTGAATTGGACTCTGGTGCTAAAAATGAGCTTTTATTTGTATTTGAATTAAATTAATTTTTGATAAGAAAGGTTTCGCCTAGGCCTAGTTTTAATGAAAGGCGAGGTGGCCTATTAAAAGATGCATTCAGACAATTTAGACAAATATGAGGCCCTCATAAAATTACTTCAATATGGGAAATAGAAATAGATAATAATTCTCGTAGTTTAGACTACATATGCATGCCTGGACCCATGTTGGTATGCATATTACGTACATGTCATGTCAGAACTGGACAGCTGGCACGACCTACTACATATGCATGCCTGGACCCATGTTGGTATGCATATTACGTACATGTCATGTCAGAACTGGACAGCTGGCACGACCTCCTTCAGTTGTTGAATTTCCTAGTAGACTGGATATCGGTGGCGGTGTTATCAGAAGTTAAAATTACATCTCATCTTGATGATCTATAGAACGCAGAAGTTTAAGGTTCAGCCAACTTCTGGTGGGTAAGTTGGTGTAGAAAATCATTCCATTCACCACAGTAAATCGGTCATAATTCGAATTCGTTCCTGAACCTGTCTGATTAACCATCAAAGTAGCAGTCGACCAAAAATTAAGATTGTTTTTTTAAAAAATTAAAAAAGTATGGAAAATTTAATCAAAAAATGAATTTGCAGTTTAAATGAAGTGCTCAATGATTGAATTACTTTCTGTAACCTCTCGATAATGAGCGTCTACGGTACATATATGTCCGCAGAATTCATAGATATATTATTCGCTTTGGCTTACGACAGGGACGGCCGTGTTTGAACTTGCACTTCCCCTCTTAAAATCCAAAATGCCATGGGGTCGGTCAACCAATGTTCTGCACCACACGGAATGTTAATCAGGATATGGCTCTGTATTGAGTGTATACCTATATACACTCATTCATTAATGCACGTATTTATATACATACGTACCAACGTACATACATACACGAACAGATTATACATACATACACTGCATGTCTTGGACAAAGAAGGCGATTATCAGCGAAAGATAGCGAAGATCATGTTTGCAGTTTATGCATGTTGTATACAGTGCTACATGTACAGTTATTGGCATTTGAGTTTATGTTAGAGTTTCAACGAAGGAAAAAGAACAGCCATAGTTTACTGCAATCTCAATGAGGTTTGGTATTATTCAAATGCTGTATACAATAACATAAGCGTACAAATGCACACTGTTGATTACTATTGATGTGAACCATATTGCACTGCACCTTGCGAACATCAATATATTAACAAATGGTCTACAAGGCCAAGCACCACTGTTATCAATAATGAATATAGGCGACCTGTGGGCGTACGTCAAGCTCATTTCCTCCGGAAAACGTATCTTAAAACGGGTGACGGGGATAATACCAGGAACCTTCTGAAGACCGGTCATACGTTAATATACTTTAAACAACGAAAAGAACGAACCTTTCGTTGTTTATATCCAAGCTTGCAAACACCTACACTACCTACGCTCTGTAGATTGAGTTTGCTCGTATGTTAATGTACTTTGTTAGACGTCGTCGTAGGACCAGTTTGTTTAAACTCACGAGTAGTAATCCCATGCAGACAGGAAAGAGCTCAGCTGACTCAACTGTCGTCAATCAATGTTTATATTTCACTTCAACCCTATCAGGTTCTGTAACAGGGCCAGCAGGCTGTTTTTCATGCAAAACCTCTCACAATTTTGTGGCAGAGCCAGCCAGAAACCTTCGCAACATTTTTATTGCGGCAATTGTCGCGAGAAGCTGAGTTCAATTCCATAAAAAGAAAATCGCAGCGAATATGGACGACCCTGGTACTGCCGTCATGTCGTTCGTTCGGTAGCTGTTGCTCCTAGTGTGTTGGATAAACAGATCAAAACTCCCCGAGCAGCTGGTGTTGTCTCCACATCCATAAATATTAAGATGAAATGAAACAGAACCTAATTCTTGGTCGTTCTATCTTTAGAAGTATAGCATTGTAAAGAGACGTTACCGTTTTCGTTGGCATTGTGTTCTTGTAAAGGCTAGTTTCCATTTAGTTGCAATTGTTGTACATGTAATTCAATCGTTGGCAACTGTTGTAATCGTTCCAAAAACCAAACTCAAGTCTATTGCTACAACATTTGGCGACAATCGCCGATGGAATTACAACAATTACAACTGAATGGAAACGAGACTTAACGCCCCTAATGTGGTCTTTTTCTTTCACTTCGCCAGTGATACCAAGACAACCTCTACATGTTTGTGGAAGTTGATCGTCCAGGTTACACTGACCTGGACGATCGACTTCCACAAACATGTAACGATTCTCCCGGGTGCAAACCATCTACTTTAAGACAACCTCTGTTATAGTTGCTCTTAACCCTTTCCTGTCCGAGAACTTTCCCCTTGACGAGTAAAATCGTCTGGCGTTAGCCAGAGTAAAATACTAGTCTCCATAGATCACTGAGGACCTGTGCGGCCAGGAAGGACTTAAGAAGATAGGTTTTAAACCCTTGTTAACCTTTCCTCTCCGAGGACTTTCTCCTTGACGATTAAAACCGTCTGCCGTTAGCCGGAGTAAAATACTAAAGTCTCCATAGGTCACTGAGGAACCTATACGAACAGGAAAGAGTTAAGGCGAGATTTAATCCCTAAATTCCCCCAGATGAGGAAATTTTTTTAAACTTTATATGATTAACTAGTCAAAAGGAAAACCCTGTCACCAAAGAGTGAAGGAAGATTTAAAACCGATTTCCTTAGCTCCTTGGTGCCAGATTCAGTCACCAGTGATCGATGCAGACTTTCATATTTTACTCTGGGTAATGCCACACGATTTTACTCTGTCGATGGGAAAACCCTTTGTCATCAAGGAATTAAAAAAGATGAGCGAACATCAAAACATAAAAAAATCTAAATCATGACAGAAAGGATACTGCATTATTTACAAAACGAGAGGCCGTTTGTACGTGGATATGCAGACACGATGCATAACCGAAAGCCTTTGTATCCTGATACAGAACCGGAACACGAATCTTATAAATTACTTCTAAACTCTCTCTAAGTCATCTTTGGAAGACTGTAAAAAGTTTCTAAAGATAAACCGAGGAAAAGAAACGAGTTTTACCGTGAAAAACATCGGCAGATTGCAGCAGGAGTGCCTGCAAATGTGATACAGACATGGACAATAAAACATCGATGCCTACAGTTGTGATACAGAACTTTGCTTCAGTTCTGTTTCACATCGACATTGAGTAACCCTCCATTCCTTTGAATTTTGATTAATGAATCATTAAAGAGTTTTAGAATGGCGGTTCAATGTCCCCTGAAGCGTTGGGAGTGCTGGTTGAAGCCTTGCAGGCTTGCGGCGTTTGGGATGGATATATCTAGCATGTACTATAATAAAATCATCTAGAGTTAACCGGAGTGAACTAATGAAATCTGAGCAGCATCCGGGAAGGGTTCAATCCAACAGCACACACAGCAAAATTATTGAAAAATCGAGGGTAAGTTGGACGAACAAAATAATCGCTATTCTTCAAATGGCAAAAATAGGGTCCTAATCTTGACATCTTGTTAAGTCACTACCTAAATAATCATGCATATCTTGGCCTCAAGTCGTCTGCCTTTTCAATTTTGTTTTGTAAAGAAGATCAACATCGGAAAATTTTAAGGCGCTTCCATTTCGTAAGAGACTTCTTCCACACTATTCTGCCCTTAGCCAGGTTCTTTCATGGATTTGTCAATCTTCCTTGGACGTCTTCCTTCATATCTTCCCTTCATTACCTCTCTCAACAATTCTCCACCACGCAAAACATGTCTTATCCAATATTTCTGCCGTTCGTTTATTTTCTAGGTTAGATTATGGAGTAGATTAGGTTGGTGAACTTTGTATTTGTCTATTAAGCGCGCTCACCACGCTTGGTCACATTTTCTCGACCACTAAATCTTCAAAACCGAAAGGATCTTCGCTCGAAACGTCAGTTTTTCTTCACCTCAGTTCCAGCAGTTTCCCCAACGCTTTTGGTTTTCTATACTGCCGACGTTCTACCTTTATACATGTTCTATAGTCTATTACATTCTCTGCATTAAATTTCCATTTAGGTTAAAGGGGACGAGGAAGTGGGGAAAGACTTAATAATATACAATACCATAAAATAATTCGTCACAGATTTAGCATCTTTGTGTACTATTTACTATTAACTTCCCCCTAGACTAAGTATCCTTATGTCACTGTATGCTACCCCTGACGTAACGCAGACATAAAGCGAACCGTAAGAAAAACGACAAAAAAGTAGAGTGCTGCGTCGGCAGCATTGAATGGCAGGTACATAACCGAAAGGGTTGGAAAAACTACCGGAACCTGAATATGGAGGAACTGACGTTTGGAGCGAAGGTGCTTCGTCGGAGGGAAACGTGGTTGGGCAAGAAAACGTGGTCCTTCCGACGAAAGGCCTTCGCTCGAAACGTCAGTTTCTCCACACTTAAGTTCCGGGAGTTTCCCAACTGTTTTGGTTATCGCTAAGGAAGACGTAGTCGAAATGGAATCAAAGTAAAAGTGAAGTAAAATTTCTATTTAGACTGGATTATCTTATCAACTAAGCTTTTCTTCCTAGAGATCCAGTGAGGGCCATTCCTCATGGGTCCATTGTTTCTGAGGAAACCGAAGTACCCGGAGAAAACCTGCGGTACTAGTAAGAGTCAAACTGGTGAACACTTTCTCACGTGTCCCCAAGGTAATCAGACAACAGTCCAAAGCCAGAATCGAACACAAGTCACAGAGATGAGAGGCACGGACTACCACTGCGTCACAAGCACCCCTGCGAATTAAAATCAAACGGTAATGGGAACATATACGCGAGAAAAAGCACGAATTGGTCACGGCTTTAAATAGACGACAGTAATGTCGTGCAGTATATGACGAGTAATGTCGTCAGTAAAGCATGCTCTTCGGATGGTTGTTCTGGAATGCTGTTTACGATCGGCGAACCGAGGTTTCTGCAGGCACAACGCAGTAATATGCTCAAACAAACAGCGGCACCAATCCATAATAATGCATCTTCATGGTATCGTTGAACTATCAATACTTGCACGCCCTGTGAAATTTTTACGCAGGTACGTAATGCGGTTGCTCTGTCACCACAAACACGAGGCAAATTCGATAGCATTTCCAAGCTCACAACGAGCACTGCATTCCCAGACAGGACACTGTGCTTTGACTGACAAAGAACAGATATTGGTAAACAACGGCTGTGATTTCACGTCAGCCTCAATCCTAATTTCAAGCAAATTTTTCCTATAAAGGAAATGGTTTGAACCTGCGAGAATCGTGACATGTTTGTGGAAGTTGATCGTCCAGGTTAGTGTAGTCTAGTAGAGTCAAAACTCTAAAGATGACCGCCGCTAAGGCTGTCGACACATCAGTCACTTCCACCAACAGTCTTTCTCAAGACTACACTAACCTGGACGATCAACTTCCACAAACATGTCACAAATTTTTCCTATTGCATCAAACGAGACTGTCATTCTGTCTCATCTGAAATAAGCACAATCCCGTTTCTAGGTAATCATCCCTGAACGACCAAAGGACAAAGTCTGCTCAAACGCGTTGGCATTTAAAACAAGAGCAAGAATGCTTTATTTATTCTATTCATTTATTTTTTGAAAAGTTACTCGGCGTCGGTCGTAGTGGAGAGCAATTAACAAAAATGATATAAACAAGCGCGTGCGCATCCTGTTGTGATCGCGGGCCCATTAGGAACTCTGGTTTCCAGTGAGTGACTGTCATCAATAAACCTGCTGCATTGCAACGACTACCACGATTGCGGCGAGGATTGCAACATTACGCATACAATGTTATGGTCCAGTCTTCCGCCATATTCACAGCTGGTTTCTTTATCGTCAGCCGATAACTTGCTGCGTCGTGTTGTGATTCAAGCTTTTTAGTTTTACCATCTATTTAGGATTAACAAAAAAACAAATGGAAAGATTCGGTTATAAAGAAACCGCATTATTGAGGCCCTGTTGATTCAGTCTCAGCTCAAACAAGATTGATGTTTTCGTTATGTAATGGCAAGGTATTCGCGATGCGTGTATTAACTTAAAGACTACAAACCTTTATCCGTCAAAACAACCTTTGTTGGATTCTGACTCATTCCTAAAATAACAATACGTTCTAGCCAAGACGTGGTTTCATACTGAGCTTGGGTATCCAGAGATCTACAAGAAAAAAGATAGCAGTGAGTCGAAAATTAAATTAAAGGTGGCTCCCTACAGTTCCTATGTTCACAGGATGCAGTTGGTATGATCTCTATTTATGGGCATTTCCGTAGCTTACGCTGGTTCAACGAACTCCTCTACAAAAGTTTCTTCATTCTCGCTTTGAATAAATCGCTTGCACTTGTACATAGCAAAAAAGTCATCTCGAGGACGACTTCGGTTGCGATGTTCAGCAGGATGAAGAATGGACCTTATTCACGATGGTAAGTTCCCAGTGCAATGTGGGTAGTACCACGGGGGGCAAATTTGAATTACTCGGACAAAATTAGAATTTCAAATTAAGCAGATGGAACACTTACGTTGAAACAAGTTTTCCACGCTTGAAAGATAGGTCACGGTAACTGTATTTTCCCTTCTGATAGTCGAAGGTTATTCCATCATCCATGTACAGCTTTCCTTCTGCTTCACCCTGCCACAAAGAAACATTTTGATTTAATTTTCATGTCACAAAAGGCTTTTCCAACCCTATCTCACGGCGCGCGCTTGAGAAACAGCGCGACGAAGATTGGGTGACGTATCAAGTGAGAGCCAAGATATCTTTTCATATTACCCTGAGGATGATTCTGAAATAGAATTTTTCATGAACGTCCATGTAATCCATCATTACTAGTAGTAAATCTTTCATCCCAGGATGAATTCGGTTTGCGAAGGTGCGAGTTATTTGCGCTCGTTCGACCGAACCTGATAATTTCCGAAACCAGGTTTATCATATCCCGCTCGTATGGGTCAAGTTTTAGCTAGAATCTCTCTCCCACTCTATCAGATCAATACGAGCACAAACTGCTCCTTTTTAATAACGAAAACCTTTGTGGTAGAGCAGCAATTCGGTTACCAGATGAAACCGCTCTGGCCAAAATAATTTTTCATTTACCTTTTGCGGTTCAGGACAGCTATGAAATGCTTTTATACATCGTAAAAATTTCACGTTTCCTTCATCAATATTTCTTGTGGAATTTTCATGCCTAACCTACAATTTAGACTTTACTGTGTTTTAGTCAGAAGGATCGATAAGTTTCCCGGAGGGATACTAGTCATGTAAAAAAACCAACCGGCACGTTGAAATATGTAAACAAAAGGTGTCACACTGGGCTTGGATATAAATAAACATTTCCCTGTGGATGACATTTTTGAACATGTGAAGTGCACATGAAACATCAACTCTGGGTATCCCTCGACGGACTCACATAAGGTCGCACTATATCACGCGTTCACGTTGTGGTCACTATAAGACAAGCATACGATCAACGTGTCCAAAATTTACAACCGCATGAGAGAGAAAATGCTTGTCACATGTGAGACAATTTTACGTGTGACCGAAAAGAATTCTTGCCGACTAATGTGACCAGACGTGTACTTCGTGTTTACGCTATAATTTACGGCATTATCCATTGGTCTGTACTCACAAAAAAATTACATCGACTAGTAAATATTTAGATTTCAAGATCGATTCCTTTCATCACATGCGAGAAAGGCCATTTTGGGAAAAAAACTGGGAGGTCCTATAAATTAGAAGAGCGAATAATTGGAAACATGAAATATGTTTGTTTAGAAGAGCTTTTCCTACAACACTTGAAAGAGGATCGCTCCCCCATAAGTAGATTCCTAAAAATTCCACCACTGGTAACAGACTACACGGATATTGTTAAGGTTCCATACAAATAAATTGGTTCGAATAGAGGAATCGAACCCATACAAACAAGTTGCGCCAAATCTGTGACTCACAACTTAACATTAAACGAAAAACTCACATTGCATGCCCAGTTGCACTACGTTGCTTAGCAATGCTCGAAATAGCATCCAGGATCATGAAAATAGTATAATAAAGTTCCTACTGTTATAGAAATTCAGGGCCACTCTGGGGAAACTTCCTCGGAAGAACTGTGATCATTATTACGGAAATGAGCGACAAAAGTTGTGGACATTAATTGTTTAAGTTTGAAGGTAAAGGGGTAGAAATTGATATAATTGGTCGTTGAAAAACCGCGATGCGAAGCGAGCTGAAGACATTTCCAGACTTGTTCACTACAATGCAAGAGGTGTTTCTCCCATACCTTTCGGTTAAGGGCAACAATAAGTGTGTAAGGATCGTTATTCATCAGTGACGAACAGCGGCGGACTCTCTCCTTCCTTGGAATTATGCTTCCACCGCGCTGGAAAACTGGAATCTAAACAGGTTGCATTGAGATAGTGCAATCAGTAACAAAAACACATCCCACCAGCTGGACGATTGATTTATGGTGGTGAGACCGGGACCCTAGCGTAAACTAGATGGCCAAGTCGAACTGACCAATTTCTAAAAAGTAAGCAGAAAACTGTACATAATTTGTACCAATGACTTCTTGGCTTGATTTTCGAGTCCATTTGACTTGTAAAATACGAACTTTTTCACCAAATTGTTGAAATCTGGATCCTGACTTTTGTCACCTTACAATTTTTACGACTCTTTTCTTTACTTCACCGTTGAAAAGACGAAAGGTTCGAACCTTTCAACCGAAACAAAAAGGCCCAGTTTATACGCTGAGAAAAAAAAGACGTCAAATGCCAAAGAGCAGAGTACCTTGTTAAGGGGGGTTGCCACGTATACCGCTTGACCACCAAGGTGAAATTTGTTTTCGGACAAGTCGTACCATATCTAAGAGATAATGACACAGATGACATAATTATGAGACGTTATATAATATCAATACCAAGAGTTGAGCGACTTCAATCATGACGTTTTGAAGAAACCTAGATCATTCGGTAGGTAACAAAATTCCTATGCAAAGGAAAAACTTCCGAAAATGTAAGCTTACATTTTCTTTGTTCGGGAGATAAACATCAAGGGTCGCTTGTCCTTGTGTTGTCACCGGTTTAATCAATAAGTCACGACCTGTTAGCAGAGAAAGAAAATAAAGTCAGGAGTGTCAGACAAGGTGAGCGAATGACAGACAACAAAGGGTGAGTGAGTAGCAGAAGGTGACGGAGACAAGGAGAGGCCGAGATGGAGACGACGACAGGGAAACAGGGGCGGTGAAGAGCTGTTGATGGGGTAGGTAGCAATATTTCACATGCAGTTTTTGCTAATCAGCACGTGTCGGTCTGGGAAACGGAAACATTTTGCTTGACGAGTAATGGAAAGATAAATGTCCAATTCCTGTAGATCTGCGACTGTTGAAGTTCCTTTATTAGACGATAAAACACACATCAAAAATTTCGGCATGAATCACCTAATAAATATTGATTTTCCATGACAAAGGTTGACTTGTCTTCTGGATATTCCACCCAAAGGGGCCTGTAAAAATAATCAGCATCCTTAAATTAAACGAAATAATACATCCACGATCATAACAGGTATATAAGTTAGTACCAACCATAGTTGCTGTAGTACACTAAACTTAAATGCATCTCACTCATACTCAGACTTCACTTTGAGCTAGGAAGCACATGATACGCGACAAGCAGTACAGTAAGAGTTAAGGTAAAAACAAACTAGGGAATTAGTTAATAATCCAGTTACTATTTGTGGTATACACCATGTAAATTTGTTAACAGCTAAGCTTTTGTCCCGTTGACTCGGGACTTCATCAGAGCTTCTCAAACTCATTTATAATTCATAAGAAAAGCACAAAGGATTAAATACTTTTTAAATTATTTGATTAAATACGGATTTGTTTGAGAAGCCATATCAAACACTCGAAAGTCGTGTTTGATCTGGTTTGATCCTCGAAGTTGGTTAAAAAACTCGGCTATCGCCTCGTCTTTCAACTCACTTTTCGGAGTTTGGATACCAGATCAAACACTCCTTCTCGTGTTTGATCTATTATATCAAACACTTGTTAGCTGACGCCAAGTAAACGACTAAAATAATGAAAAACTCACGCAAGCGAAGATGTATTTCGTCGTTTTAGTCGTTAACGTGGCGTCAGGCAACAAGTGTTTGATGCTCTGGATCCGGTCGGTCAAAAGACGGTTGCCACTAATCCTGGATTAAAATTTAACCGGCAGGGCACGGTTGTTCGAAAAGCGATTAAGTTAATTCAGGATTAGTGAAAATTTTGTGGATGAAATACTCCTGGCGTAGGAAAGGATGTTTAAAGTTTCCTGTTTAGATATCATTCAAATATAGAAAGGTTTTTTCCTAGAAAGTTTCAACTGAAATTACTAAGCAGAACATACCAAACAGAAGAGCCGATTAAATTTTGACCCAGGATTAGCGGTAATCGTCCTTTGAACAACTGGGCCCTGTTTTGTTTCTTATGGTCTGTTTAACAATTTTAGTTTAAGCTATCGGGATAAAACTTCTCTCCTTTTGCACGTTATCTGAACAGAAAACTTTAAACTGCCGTTTCTACACCAGCAGTATTCTACTTCACTCCGACGAAGGGCCTTCGCTCGAAACGTCAGTTTCTCGAAATTTAAGTTCCAGCAGTTTCCCAACTCTTTTGGTTATCCAAAAACCGTTCTATACTGCCGACGCAGCTCTCTACATTTATGTCATAGTTTTCACTAATCCTGGGTTAAGCTAATCGCGCTTTGAACAACCGGGTCCTGATGAAGTCCGAGTCAACGGGACGAAAGCTTAGGTGGTAACAAATTTATATGGTGTATACCACCAATAGTAATTGAATTATTTATTTTGTCATGCAAACGTACAAGGAATTAATCAATTAGTCAATAAATTGAATAAATGAATAGACGAACGAACGAATGAATTAATGGACTGAATAAAAAGTCTACACAACACTTATCCAAGATACTTTGAACCTGAGTATTGTAAGGCGTACCTAACAATTGGTGAACCAGATACCGAGGCTTCGTAGAACAGGGTATACCAATAAGGAAGTAAGGCATAACGGTGTCGCACAGCCTCGCGCATCAGATTCTTATACTTGTCTTCAAATAACCACGGTTCGCGACGTTTCGTATCCAAGTGAGCATGAGCACGGAAAAATGGAAGGTAAGCGCCAGCCTGAAGATCAAGAAGGGCAAGATGAGTCTATGCAACACGAAGAGTTTTGGGTGATGACTTGGAAGTTTTGGACAGATGGTATGAATCCGTGTAAGAAGACGAACGGCATGAGACGCGATTGAGTAAACTGGACGTCTCATCCACTAGAGAGGTGTGAGTCTACATACATTCATGTACAAGGCAGGAGTCGTTAGGGAGCGTTCATTATTTTTGGCCAGGGTTGGTACCGAAGGGAAATGGGTTGGGTAAGCCAAATTTTTCGCAGTATAAGGGTTGGGTAAATTTGTTTTGTTGCTGTTTGATTATTGGGTTACACTTTTAACACAAAACAAAGGAGGAAAATAGATCAGTGTTGTGTTCTATAGTAACAGTAATACAATATAAAACACAGGTTTTACTAAGTTTACTGCTAAGTGATTTTGTAGACAGTTGGTACACCTATTGTTTAGGTTGGGTAAAAAGGGTTAAAAATATCCTTTTCAAGGTTGGGTAATTAAAATATTATTCTTGCGACAAATATAAGAGCCCAGCATAAAATACGGAGGAAGAAAGGCATGATTAAAACAACAAGGAAATATATACAATCTTTATTAATTTCTAACGTTTCGTTAGAAATTAATTCCTATTGTTATATTAATTTACATTAGAATTATGGTTGTATAAATTTATATTAATTTCTATTATAGTAAAATTAATTTATATTAGAAATTAATAAATATTCTATATATTTCCTTGTTGTTTTAATCATGCCATTCCTGCGTATTTTATGCTGGGCTCTTATATTTGTCACAAGACTACGTTTCCCGCCTGGTCAATCTATTGCTGATATTTTGAAAAAAACTATTCTGTTTTCCATTTTCCTTCGGTACCAACCCGGGCCATAAATAATGAACGCTTCCCTAGACCACACACACAGTTCACGAGTATGAAAAATCCACACTGTTATCCTACCTGGTACCAACGGACAAGTAGTTCTCCATCAGGGTTTCTGAAAAACCCACCAACATCGGCTAGAAAAATTGTTAAATAAACCGTTAGAATTAGGAAAATTGAAAGCATCTTCCAAGGCAGGATAGTAATTGAGCAAAGAGTTATAGTTAGGATGCAAAAACGTCTTGTTGTGAGTTAAATGCAGTCGAATCTTTCGCTAGTCCACTACTGTATCACATCAACGGATGCACCGTTAGGGTAACTCTTCCTTTATAAAAATTTTTCAACAGAAAACTGGTAACGTTTCTAAACGTGACGCGGTAAACATGCGTGGACAGACAACAACTATCTGTGTAAATACAAATGTTGAATTTTTGGGAGTTGGCGAATGGCGACTTTCTTTTTGGCGAATTTCTTTTGATGTAATGTATCATACACGGGAAGGGACGTTTCATCAGGATATCCAAACGCCGAGAAGTTTGTTGAAAACCGAGGCGATAACCGGGTTTTTTTACAAACCTCGAGGTGTTTGGATATCTGATGAAACACAACTTTCACGTGTATGATATTGCATCTCAAAAGGATCAGTATTTGAGGAGTAATTAGGGGTGAAAGTTGGCTTAATTTATGTAATTTCTTCCTCACATATCCAACCACGTTTCGGTCGTGATTTGCTTTGTGTTTTGGTCATGAATTATTGTTGAATCTGAGATGAAATGTTTATGCTTCAAACGTGTCTTGTCCTCCCGTAATTACGGCAGCCACTATGAATTACTGTTGAATCTGAGATGAAATGTTTATGCTTCAAACGTGTCTTGTTTTCCCGTAATTACGGCAGCCAACCACTATGGAGCGTTTTGTATTTCTAAACATACTACACGGGAAGTACACGATTGTGATATTAACTTTGGTATATAATACCATTTTCAGCATCACTGTACCTCCGTTGAATGGTAGTCCGGTGATTCCTATGGAAAGCACCATAGGCAATGACATCTGCAGATGAGACCATTCTGCAATATTATCTCCAGTCCAAATAGCTCCTTTAAACAAGAAATATAAAACAAAGACAAAAATACACTAGAGTCAGAAAATGATACAACAAAAACAATTTATGTTGGTAAACTGTCATCGTAAAATAAAAAAGATATAATGCAAACGCAGTTCTGTCGAAGTCCACTGGACCCTTGGCTTCTCAGTCTAATTTGCAAACAGGGCCCAATAATCTAAACTGTCAATATCAGCAAGCCAGAATTAAACGTAAAGAGTAAAAATCGAGAGGTTCACTCTCTTACTCTCCATAACGCCGAACTACTTTGCTTGCCAAAGGGAGAACTCTAGACAGGAGAAAGTTTAGGGGGAAAACAACAGTGAAATGTGGAATTTTTAGTAAAATGTTCATACACGATAAAAGTTTCACGTCATCTGCTCTGGCACCAAAGAAATCACACGTTCACGGTCGCTTTTTTTGCTTCTGGGCCGCCATTTTGTATTTCGCTCAACGTTAATTTACAGCGAATATTTTCATTTCATTTCAGACATTGTTGTTTGGATGTCTTTCATGTATTTCTCGCATGAAATCCATAAATGTTTTAATTCCTGAGCAAAACAATGGTTTTTGATAAACAAAGTGATTATCGCGTGCTGAACGGTTACTTGTAAAGTTAACGGTTAAATCGGAAAGGAAGACTTACCGTATCTCTGACTTCCTGCGAAGAACGCTCTAGACAAAACAAACGGTCGTTCTCTGTCATCAGATCTTCGTTTCAGGCCATTATACGTCGACATTTGGTTGTAGAATCCGTAAAGATTATGAACATCGCGGTTCTCCCATCCACCGTAATGGACACCATCCTTGTGCATGGTGATTTCAGGACCATTGAACACTGAAACCTTAACAAACAAGAAATAAAAATAACGATAACAATAGTAATAACTGCAATATCACAATAACAATGGTGATGATGATAAATATTATGATGACAATAGTGATGGTGATTTTTATGGTGATGATGGTGGTGGTGGTGACGGTAATGGTGATGATGACGAAATGTTGATGATAATGACGATTATTAAGACGATGGTAATGGTGATGGTAATAGTGGTGATGGTAATAGTGGTGAGGGTAATAACGGTGAGGGTAATAACGGTGAGGGTAATAACGGCGAGGGTAATAACGGCGAGGGTAATAACGGCGAGGGTAATAATGGCGAGGGTAATAATGGCGAGGGTAATAATGGCGAGGGTAATAATGGCGAGGGTAATAATGGCGAGGGTAATAATGG
>JBAHVQ010000054.1:216098-227055 GCA_036872915.1 Nanipora kamurai
GATGGTAATAATGGCGATGGTAATAATGGCGATGGTAATAATGGCGATGGTAATAATGGCGATGGTAATAATGGTGATGGTAATAATGGTGGTGAAGCCAATGATGGTGATGATGGTAATTATGATGGTGATGGTTAATATGGTGAATGTAGCGGCGGTAACAATCGAACTTACCTCGTTCATGTCATTCCACACACTGAGAGTTGGTGTTGAACCCTAGAAATACAATATACATAATACAAATAATTTTGGAAAATTTTGAAGCTTCGCACAAGTCAGGCCATGGAAGACTCTGAGAGACTATTCATCAGTAGTAAAAAAAGACTGAGGCGTTGCTTATTGCTAAAGGATTCCCTTCATATATTTTTGGATTCACCTATTAATCTAAATTAGTCGACCAGGAAAATGAATTAATCACTCAATTACTCCTTTGAAGTTTTGCATGGTGATAATTGATAAACTATGTATAGTTTGTGGAACACCACGTTTTATTTTACTGCTATTTTTAGCATTACAATAAAACGTGGTGTTCCACAAACTATACATAGTATATCACTCAATTACTTCTTACAGTTCACAAATTGTCGCTTTTCTTCCCCTAGAAAACTTAGGCCCTTTTAACCTTAAAGTTACAGCAATAACTTGTAAAGTTACAATAATGAATAATTTTCAGGTATAATTTTATCTTTTTTGAATTATGAGTTTTGCAGTTGAAAAAAAAACCAAAAAAAAAAAACCCGCAAAACTCATAATTCAAATTATCATCTAACTGAAGATTCACCGACATCTAACAGCTTGCAGTCCAGCAAGTCATTGCCGACTGGCTCGTCCCAGGTTTAAATACCGAAAGTAACCTTGCTCTGCCATCTGAGTTCTAGTGGCTCAATGGTTAGAGCGTCTGGCTAGCATTCAGAAGGTTGCGGGTTCGTGTCCCGTCTGGAGCTCAGAGTTTTTCTGAGTCCTTGGCGTTCCACAGTTTGATCAGCGAAAATTTCCTAATAATTTTATCTGATTGGTTAATTCTTGACACATGTAAATATACACTTCAGCTTCGGTAACCTTAATTATTATCTCTGAAGATGTTGTGATGTATACAACGAAACGTAAGATTCTATTAAATTCTTTATATCATGCCACTGTTTCGCATTGTATGCTGGGCTTTAATATTCGTATTAAAATTAAAGTATGTTAAGTCCAAATGAAAATCTCGCCAAAGCGTACCTTGTATTGGTCGAATGCAAACTTACTAGCCCACCAGTCTCGAACTTCGGGGTTGAAAAAATCAATCCAAGAAGATGAACCTTTAGTAAAAAAATGTATATGCATCAGTATGAAATGCGAGTCTAAAAAGATTACGAAATTATCTCATTACCAGGCCAACACCATCCTTCGTAGTCCCCACCATCTTTGTTCTTGACATAGTAACCTTTTGAGCTGGCTTCCTAAAGAAAATGACGGGAAAATTAAAACAACTATCCTAGCTTATCGTGGCAATAATTTACTTCGCCCAAGTACTATTGTTTCAGAAATGTGGCAAGACAACAACTTTTAATCAGCTGAATCTAAAATATACAACTGAGTCTAATTCTACTTGACTAAGTCTTAAGCATTCATGATTGAATCTAATCTACGTGACAGAGGCCAAAATTGTCCGAGCATTTAACTGGTCGTGTGGAGTTTTGGTAGCAAAACAAAACTTTCAGAGAGACAGTGGCAACGACGATCAGTCCCATGTGACAAGTGTATAGAGCAGGTAAGCCTTTCAGGATAGGTAGTCGACTTACAGCTTTTTGCGAATTAAATTATTAGTGATTGGACCAACACACTCGGAAGAAAAGAAAATTATGCTATCTTGAAACTTATCAAAAAGCGGTGGGACTGGTGTTGATACTTCAAAACGATATTCGCAAGGTAAGGTTATTATTCTTTCATAGAAAAACCATGAAAAACCCAGGCAATCAGATAGACGCCCCGAATTATTGGATTTACTACGCATGTAGAACTGGATATCTCAACCTTATACCTCACTCGTAAGGTATTCAGTTCAGCTAAAAACGATGGCCTTTTCTTCAATTAAATCTGAGCTCTACAATCTACCGTATTCATAATGGCCACCAGTTTAAATATTCTTTTATGTGCATCTTAAGCAGCTTGGAAGCAAAATTTTTTTTTGAATTACAAACACGAAGACAAGGCGAGTGAGGCTAATTTACATGCTCATAAAAGAATATTTTAAGCAGCTGCCATTGTGAATAAGGTCTATACGGATGAACAAAACTCGTGACCATGCTCTCGGCAACGGCCCTTGTAGCTCATTTGACGGAGCAATGCACTGGATTCGCGGGATCGGGGGTTCCATTGAGCGAGGGATTCTCAAAAGTTGCATTTTTCACAATCTGTACCGTTTGAGTCTTGAAGCTTATGATTCTAAAACTCGAAAATTTACTTTTATTTGACACAGATTTCATTTCACGTAATCGAGTGTAAATGTTTAATATTCCTCGTAAGACGTAATACGCTTCGTTTCGGACGCACGAGAAACATCCCATAGAATCTGTAATAACGAGAGTTTCGTTGAAAAATGAAGGGAATGATGGGGATTTCAATTACATTTCGAGATGAATAATTACACGAGACATATTTTGAACGTTTACAATTTTATGACCAACTGATATTGTGAGGTTAAATTATGCGAAAATTATCTTTGAAACGATTACAGTCACTTACTCTGTGAATATGATAATCATCATCCCTTTTTATGTGCGGATCAACAATTGTAACCATCTATGAAAGACATGGCAGTAAAGCAGTTATTACCAAAAAAGTTAAGATTCAGACAACGGACTATGGCTGCGACAAGGCCATTCGTTTACGTTCTAACGTATTGCGATGAATGTATTTATTAGAAAAACTTTACCTTTGGTCGTCTTAAATGACTTCTCTTAATTAACCCTTTCCTCACCGAGGGCTTTCCCACTGACGAGCAAAATCGTCTGGCGTTAGCCAGAGTAAAATACTAAAGTGTCCAGAGGTCGCTGAGGATCACTACGGTCAGGAGTTAAATCTCCCAAATAACGTTTTAGAGTGATGGAATATGTACATTTCGCAGTCATAATTTATTTAATCCTAGTGCTACCACGCTGCCTATGAATCCTAAATTCCCTACTATTGGGCAACGGTAAGATAGGCAACACCAACGTTTCTACGGTAATTCAGTCGATAAAAACATGCAGGAATATTTTTTCCTGCAACTATTACATATTAGGTTCATCCTTATTCGACTTCGTGGCTTTTAGTCAAGTAAATTTAAAGAAGACTAATTCGACACATTTGGTTGTAGTATTATTAGCTCAATCAAACTTTTACTGCATTTTAAAGGTAAGTTCTTTGTTAAAGATATTGGCGGTCCCATCCGGGTCACCAAAGTACGACGCCATTGCCGGTATTGGACCTTTTTTAGCCAATGGTATTATACCTCACAGTAACCACAGATTATTGCGCTGTGTTTTGGGATTAACTCTACTGGGAATCAGCCAAGCTCAGCAGAGAAACAGCTTCGTGTTTTTTATTAACACAGAGAGCAAAGGTATACTAGGTTGTAGTAAGACCAGTGATGTTGTACTGAGCAGACATGCGGGCACTCAAGAAGGAGGAAGAAAAGTCGCTGGCGAGAACCGAGATGAGGATGCTGAGATGGCTACTAGGGATATCTCTTAGCCAGCAATCTGACGGATGAAGAAGTAGAAGAGTCGGAGTTACGAGCAATTTAAAAAAGGTTAAGGAAGCTAGAATGAGGTGGTACGGTCATAATGTGAGTATGAACGAAGAAGAGACAGAGTCCACAGGAAGGCTGAGAGTAACATGGGGAAATGGTGTGAACAAAGGAGGTTAACAGAGTTAGGATTGAGTACAGAGTACAGCGGAGGCGGTGTACCAGAGAGGCAGTCCCTACCTGGAACAGAAGGCGAAAAAGGAAATAAAGAAGATTAACCCCAAAACCGTGGCATAAATAAAAATGGTCGATGTATTTTGATTAAACCTTTCCTGCAACGGTAGTCGTACAACTAAAATTGACAATTAGGAACTGGTATTCTCGGTTATGGTGGTACTACGAATCTGTACAATGCCGGTCGTTTAAATCACAAAACAAAATGCATCAGCGTCCCTCACTAGCCAAGCACATTTTCAATGCCTTAATTTATGAACCTATCTTATACCTGGTTAACCCTCTAAGCGTGCTTCATTTTTTACCGGGATGTTTACATTGAATCAGTGACACTGATGCTAATTCAATGTCAACTGCGCAGCTCACTGGGAAGAGAGAGTTACTCTTACTTACTCTTCGGCCTTTTGCTGCTAGTTTATTTTGCATGTCCTCTGGAGTTGGGAATTTGTGCGGATCCCACGTGAAGTATCTGTCCGTAATCATTTGAGAGAAAGAAACCAGATCAATAAAACACAGCCAGCATTAAGATTGACGAGAAAAGCCTTGCTATATCTTATAATAATCCAAGGAAAGTGATCGATAAAAATTGACAAAAAAAGTGTAGGTATCACTATAAAAATGCGTCTTACCGTTTGCCATCCGTGTGCTCGATGTCCAACCAGAGAACGTCATATGGAATATCATGTTTGTCAAAATTGGCATCTACACTGAAGACAACATTTAAACGATTTAGATGTATTAATATCATTTGAATTTTTCTCTTAAAACTGACGGAAATTTAGCGCTTGGTGACTAAGGAACCTCCATCACGGAGAGAAGTAGGGATGCCTCTCGTATTATATCGCTAGCCTTAATGTCGTATGAAGTCACGTATTGGGAGACAGCGTAAAGAGGCTGCTTACAGTAAATTTTTTTAGGGACTGGTAACTAAATATGGCGTGGCACGCATTCGTAGATAGGGAACTGGTCCAATCGTGAGTACAAATGTTATATTTTTGGATGTTTCCTTTGGTGAATTTTTATTAAAAGTTGGTAAACGAACAAACAGATCAAGTGTAACATATCGCATTTTCAGGATTTTTCATGTCAGAGTTTTTCAAAATCCACCAAATCTATAGAAAAAAAAATCTTTTCCGACTATCTCACTTGATATTTTGCTGTTATTCTTCATTTAAAGATATACTTTGATAACAATTTTCCGAAAAATGTCACCGCAGATAATAAGTCACTTTTGTTATGGTCATAAAAGCAGAAACTGTAGCGAGCCACCTTAAAGGAATTATTGGTGTGGCTTCAGTAACAATCGTATTTGCCAAATTGATCTCCAGCAGAAGCGCTCAACGCACGTCAAAACGCAATGAGAGTAATCAAGAATAAGTGCCGCGTAAGTTAGTACATTCACTCATTTCGGTTCAACACTCCAAATATCCAACCTCAGTGAACAGTTTCAACTTTCGCCATTTATGTCTACTTCCTGTTTAAATTTCGGCTTGAGACAAACGTCATAGGCAAAATTTCGTGGTCACGTCGTATTTTCACGTTTCCCGTTCGCAGTAAACGAGAATCTTAACCCTTTCCTGGCCGAGGACTTTCCCCTTGACGAGTAAAATCGTCTGGCATTAGCCAGAGTAAAATACTGAAGTCTCCATAGGTCACTGAGGACCTATAGGGTCAGGAAGGAGTTAAACTCTCAACAATGATTACTAATTGACAATCATGTTTTTGTCGTGATGTTTCTTTTTTATTAGCACCAACCCTTTGACATCTTCTTCATCATTGTAATTCCAGCGACACTGGTGATAAGCGATTGAAAACATCTGCAAAAAAGATTTTATGATCATGTTCACTGACATACCTGGTAGGCTATCTTGCTGTTCACACTTTTTAAACTGCGTAGTACAACATTCGTTGTCAAAAACCCATGTGTTCGGTTGTCAACCAAAATATCCTTATAACCGCTCTATAGTAATACCGCTATAAAAAAACCGCTATAAAATAACCGCTCAACACCTTCGAGCGCAAGTCCTAAATTTTGTCTATTTATTTTCAAAAATTTCGACAAACGTCTTCGACATGCGACATGTCTACCTATCGTCGTCGCAATTTGCCCTTTCGTAAATGATCTTTGCCATCATTTACCGTCGGTGTCATCTTTTAACTCATCTCATTCTCCAAGTGTACCCTGGCGTCCCTGACCGAATGATTTGATGGTACAAAATATCGTTGTTAATGACAGTTAGCTGAACCTGCTAGCCTAGTGTAGCAGTTAGGTTAAAGACTTCGCATTAGCAAATCTAAGGGCTCGAGTCCCACTGTAAATGTAACAGTAATTTTATTTTATGTATTTTGTAGTTAATTTTTTTTTTTACTTTGCAGTTTGTCCTTTTCTACTTTTTCGGGTTTTCATAGAGATCTTTTTCATAATGACGTCAAACGCGGAATGCGAGATGTTACATGAAATTTGACTGGCTCAACAACGACTTGCATTTTCGCCGAGCCAACCAAACTTCGTGTAACATCTCGCATTCCGCTTTTGACGTCGTTATGAAAAAGGTCTATAGTCAAAAAGTTAAAATCAGAGTTAAAAATCGAGTAATGGGTCAAGTTAATGTATAAGCAAGACGGTAAACCGCGCCTTTGAAATTGCCCACGCGTTCAAAACAGAAGCCTCTGCGGAAGAGCGAGGAAAAGACCGTTTACGAAAAGAACAACTGCATCACCGTCGTCGTGGACCATGTATGTTTTAGGTTCCTACTAAGCATTGTTCGTGGAGCACATGGCCATAAATAGGGCCACAGATTCTTCAGTACTATTTTTACTGTTTTTTCTTTTTACCCTCGTTAAATAAAATCATGATCTTATCCATCTTCTACCGATTCTCGCATAGGCTGTCCCAGGTAATTCTGACACAAAGCGAGCACGTATCCTTCCTGTTTGATTTGATGGCTCTGATGACGGCCAGAGGATTCGCCAAAGAAAGAATTAAAGCTACAACTTTAACACGAATGAAGTTGACTCACCGGGGGTAGAGAGGGAGTTCCAGTCAGTGTGGCATATTGCTTGAAAACGTCATGGGGCTTGGGACCTAGAAGAACAAACACGTCGATGATCCCACTTTCTGACATCCAGTGAGTGTCGATCTGTTGAGAGTTTTCTTCTGCAGTAAAGAATGACATGAGGGAGTCTAGGGTATTCTGCACAGAAAAAGAAAAACATGTTAAAACAAACAAGTGTCAAGAAAACCCTTTTACCCCATGAACTTTGTCCCATTCTGTGAGAAATCTAGCTTCAAGTTGTCATGAAAAATCTAAGTCGCAAAACATCTATGCCAAAAAGTAAGAAAGGTTTTCGACGAAAGAACAACATTAAGGCGAGAAATATTTTAATAAAATAAAACCATCGCGGCAGCCGCGCAATGAATTGAAATCGGACACTCCTTAAAGACCCAAATTGTAGACCTTGTTACGCCAAAACCATAATTTTCGTAAATAACAGGAGCTGCCGAGCCACCTCTATGAAGACTTTGACGTATGAAGTCCTCACCTGCTTAGCGTCCTCGGTGCTGATATCTATCCACGTTTCAGCCGCATTTAACCAAAATATACCAACTGTCTTGTTAACACTAGAGTGAAAATAATCATCACTTGAAATTAATGGCACGTACTACTGTTCCGTATCACCGAAATTAACAATAACAGTTGGTCACTCTGTTCCCGAGATACACTTTTGCTTACAATACATCACCATAATCATCTCCGCCACAAAAAATACAAACACAAAAAGCAACAGAACAACAACGGTGAGGGCTACGACAATATACAGTGTGCCAAAAGAAAAACGCTACGCCAGTCATACTTCATTAATATTCTTTATAAGTTACCTTTTGTACAGCAAGTGATTTCTGAAGAATAATCGTTATAATTTTTGAGGGGGTTAAGTTTTTTTGATACACACTGTATAACACAAATAGAAGCCCCAACCACAACAGCAACTGATAGTTTTCTGTGATGTTAGGAAATGTGGTAGCTTGGTTGTTATATGATGTTTGTTATACGCATGCTCAAGCTAGTCTACTCAGAAAAACTTTCTGAGCCCCTGACCGGGAATCGAACCCGTAACCTTCTGATCGCCGGTGAGATGCTGTAACCATTGAGCTACATAGACTCAGATGGTGAGCGAAGGTTACATTTATGTACTAGTTCGTATAGATAGTAGACATATGTACCGCGAGTCTGTAAGTCTCGATATGTCGCCTATTTATTTTAATGATAATCAATGATGTTATGAAAATGTGGTAGCTTGGTTGATATATGATATTTGTTATACGCATGCTCAAGCTAGTCTACTCAGAAAAACTTTCTGAGCCCCTGACCGGGAATCGAACCCGCAACCTTCTGATCGCCGGTGTGATGCTCTAACCATTGAGCTACATAGACTCAGATGGTGAGTCATTTTCATAACATTATTGATTATAGGCATTAAAATAAATAGGCGACATATCGAGACTTGCAGACTGGCAGTACATATGTCTACCATCTATACAAACTAATACATAAATGTAACCTTCGCTCACCATCTGAGTCTATGTAGCTCAATGGCTAGAGCATCTCGCCGGCGATCAGAAGGTTACGGGTTCGATTCCCGTCAGGGGCTTAGAAAGTTTTTCTGAGTAGACTAGCTTGAGCATGCGTATAACAAACATGATAGTTTTCTGATGACTAGTAAACGTTCGTCAAGCTCGTTTACTAGTCATCTGATATTTACCAAGCTCCCACATGAACCAAATTTATGTTCAGCATTAAGTATGATAGTTTTCCATTACCTATGCGCCAACATATATGGTATCGAGCCATACAACGCCATTCCATTGTTCAGATCATATTCAAAGACATCCAAGTTGAAAAGACGGTAAGGCTCTTTTCCCCTGAAAGGAATAAAATTAATTTTACAATTTTCAGTGATGTATAAAATACGTAAAAATGTATTAAAAGCAGCTTACGTAGTCGGTTTAAGGGCAAGAGATTCTGCGTGTTCCGGGATGCCGTAAACGTTATCGAAACCTCGAAATGAGATATCCAAACCAACTGACGAAGGACCTGTATTTTGGAAAAGGAACAAAAGCAATGAGAGAAAAAAGTACGAAAATACGGAGCAAAGCCTGGTTGTCTGGAACGCCAGCCAATTTCCAACAAATTTGTTGGACAATTATTTCCATAAAATAAATAAAAAAGACAAAAATGGCCTGAAATGGATTAGATAACGGTTGTACCGGTAAACGACAGACTGCGCCGAAAAAAGAGTACAAAATTTGCCATTCTTGTATGGTCATCTTGCCTTTATTTTTGTGCATTTGTGTCTAGGAAAGAAAATGACCCTTTGTTTTGACAAAGAATTGGTATGACTATATTCACTGCACTTCCGAAAAATCATGTAATTACCTGACGCTTGCCAAAAAGACAAAAATTTAAGGTCTTTAATAAGTTATAAGTACTAGAACACTATCTTAGAATGTTTTTTGAATATAGAAAGAACTTATTGGTATCGTTCATGTCGAAAACAATAACATGTCGGTTTTACAGCTTTTAGAGCTGCCGGGTAGCAAAGGCAAGGTAAGCCGGGTGGAGATGACTAAAAAAGATGTTAAATCATTCGGTAAAATAAGAGATGGTAAGTAAGACTTTGTCAGCGTTAAACTGACAACAAATGTATTGCGTGCTATGTAGAGAACTTGCAAGAACCGGCCACTTTCTATCCTTTTATCAAGGCTCGATATAATTCTTTCAAGTTCGTCGGGCAACATGTCCGACAATTTCGCTATTTCGTCCGACATTTTGTCAAGTTCATCGAACAAAATGCCCAACATTTTCTTTATTTCGTCGGTCTCGGCCGATCACGCAACGATTTTGGTAACTAACCCCAAGGAATGGTTCAAACCTCGAATATTTCGAGAGTAGAGATTAGAAACAGTTTTACTCGATGAATAAAGATGTCTTGACCAGTGTTGGTCGTTTCATTGTGAATATTTATGTAAATCAGAATCCAGGTAACACAAACAAACAAAACGAATCCTGTTTTTAACTGACAAAAAATCTGTCGTACAAAATGTCCGACAGGTCGTAAAATTGATCGGACATTTATATTTTCTGGTCGGACAATGTCCAATGTCCGACGGTCAAATCGAGCCTTGTTTTATAGACATCTTCGGAAAAGACATATTATAGACAATTATAATCCCAAAACCTACAATGAAACGTTTTTGAAGAAGCACTTCTACCTAAGCCTGACTATCATTCGCCATCTGGCTTCGACATCTCGTTGAAGAGGGCCTCATTGCAACTCTTACGTCCCTTTCCTTTAACACATTGAATGAAGGGAAAGGTATAGCTGTATACACAAAACAAGAAGATAAACAGTGACTTACCCTTGGATCTACTGTCCTTGTGTTCATGAAACGATTCCTCCCACGACTCATCCTCCTTAGTTTTGTGTTCCTCCTCTTTTCCGCTCTCTTCCTCGCCATAGATATGCTATTTTCAAATTAAATAAATAATTTAGCAAGCCTGCCTTGAACAGAGCCTCGAAACCTCGAAACAACTTAGCTGGACACTGACAAATAGCTTTGAAAATAAAATTGCTGAAATGGTCAAAGGACTACAGCCAATCAAAATGTTAATTCTATTTACTAAAAAGCAGCCAGATGTCGGTACAGTTTTGTGATCTCTTGCGGTTTAATCCGTGTTAAGTCAGACCTTTTTCTAGCTTTTGAAGATTTAACACAGTTGCATGGAGCAGGAAGAAATAATAAAACCAAAAAATCGTAATCATTGCTGATGCTAAAAAAACTATGGTTAGTTGTGTTCACGCAAAGCAGTAAGTATAACTGAGATAAAATTCAGCAAAATTGTACAGCACCTCCTCCTTCGCATCCTCTTCGGGATTTTCATCCTCGGCTTTTTCGGGTTTTGGCTCCTCGCTTTTGGTATCAGAGCTAGGAATACGAATAAAATCTAA
>JBAHVQ010000054.1:231570-244082 GCA_036872915.1 Nanipora kamurai
CCATCACCAGTACTATTACCATCACTTTCATCATGACTATTATCTTAGCCACTACCATAACAATTACCATCACTATTGCTATTAGCCTGACCATAACCATTAGCATATGAAATATTACCATTATCACTACTGAATCAACAATGACTTACACTTTCTTGGCTTGGTAGTGTTCAAAATTCATCAATCCTTTAGAGTTTACTGACATGGCAATTTGATTGTCAACAATAAAATCCAATCTCAATGGTGACATAGTTATGATTAAACCATTTTTGT
The DNA here is from genome assembly GCA_036872915.1 of Nanipora kamurai. Lineage (NCBI taxonomy): Eukaryota > Metazoa > Cnidaria > Anthozoa > Scleralcyonacea > Helioporidae > Nanipora > Nanipora kamurai. The sequence goes on from JBAHVQ010000054.1 coordinate 231,844, forward strand.
TAAATTTGATATGGATTTGTTCATTACTTTCGCTAACTTTTTCATATCTAAAAAACAAGTGAAAAGTACAACAATACTGTAGTTTGAAAATCATGGCTTGTTGACTTCTTATACTGCATATTTTAGGATGTAGTTGTTTCCCAGACAAATATAATCTATCTTTCAATTAATTCTTCGGAAGTTTACAGTGTAATGAAGGTACAGCACTGTGCAATTTATGGTAAACACGAAGTAGCTGCTAGTGACAATAATAATAACAGTGAGAATGAGGATGTGATGGAATTCAGGATGATCATGATGTAAGGGTGGGGATGAAGCTCTTAGATAAGAATGTAGATAAGGGTCAGGGAAAAAATGAAGAAAATGGAGAAGCTAATGGTGATGTTGAAGATGGCTGAAGTGAAGATGTAAAGGTAAGAGGTGGGCATTAGGCCAAAAAAGCATCTTCTATTTCTGGTCAGGCATGCATCATTTTTGATGTCAACTCTTTTTCTAGTACTTCACTTTACATCAAGACGAAGTACTCCCCTTTTATAACTGCTGCTGAGCTATTTGCAAGCACAGATTGTAACAACATTTTATGTACTTAAACATTTTTATTTCATACTAAAAAATATTTCCCAATTAGAAACCATCAGTGTTTTCCTGAAAAAATTTTTTTAAATTAAAAAAAAAGAAGCAGCATCATTGCAACAATTTTAGGATACCACCTGACCAGAAACAGATTTTCATTTTGGCCTTAGGGTCATGTGGGAAAAATTCGTATTTAGATATTAACTTTTGGCAAATCAAGTTTTTTTCCCCTGAATCTTTTTAGTTCTGAAACTGAGCAAATGATTTATTGGCATTGATATATTTTGTAGATTGATGTAGCCAAATTTAGGCAAGAAGCTAGCTTTGATGAAGAGAGCCTCATCAAATACTATTTCACATGTGGGTGACAATTCAAAGAGAAGTTTGCATTACTTGGCAGTTCTTCACAGAACTTTGGACAAAAATTAGTGTACATCAAGCATTTTCATAACTATCTGCCACCTCTCTTCTTAACTCTTTGTTTACCAGGCTTCCCAAAACCAGCCCCTTTTATTATTTTACTCTGTCTAACACCAGACAATTTTACTTTTAAAAGGAAGACCACTTGGTCAGCAGTGGGTTAATATGAAGAATAAATTTTAATATTTCATATACAATTTATAAATCAATCAAAAGCTAAAACCATGGAGAAACCAATTTTGATATTATTTACCCAAGACATATTATTTTCACTTTGGGGATAAAAGGGGGTAAGATCAATAAATCAACTTACTTTGAAGGTCTAGGCTCTTGCACCAAAACATCTTGAACTTCATAACGAGGGTGTAGTGGATTAAGTTCATTAATTTTGAATCTGACTGTATTACTTTCCAAAATTGTCACTTGAAGACTGAGAAGAACATCAGTTTTTGTATTAAGTATATGTACATCTATTGCAGAATCAGAGAATTTAATAGAGCCAGGAACTACTGAATATGGACTTTTCCCTGACGGAATAGCACGGTTTCTCCTAAAACATAGAAATACAAAATAGTTAAGATTTTTACAATGAAGATGACTTGATGTCAAAGACATTTTGTAGTTTTGTCTCATAAACTTTTATCCTTTTTAAAACTTTTGAGCCTATATAGAGTTCACAAAATAGTTAATTGGAAAAAGGTAATATGCAGTGCAATCATTATAGTTTTTTTATCAATCATTATAACTTTTTTCTTTATCACAGTAAGAATTTCTGTTTGATCAAATGACCAAATTATACTCTCAATTCTGGATAGTAAGTTTCAATAAAACAGTTTAAATTATGAACGAGAATTGGGACACTGTTGTATTTTACTCTCCTGACAACAGACAATTTTATTCTGCTGATACCAGGCAATTTTACCAGCCCAAGGGATAACTCCTGCCATTAAAGGGTTGAGTCAGACATTTTTACTCACCCAAGGAATGACCCTTACCCATCTAAGGGATAACAATACACAAAAAATCTTATGCAGAGAAGGCATTTCCTGCAAAGACTAAACTATACAGGATGGGTTTCCTCTGAATACAGAGACCCAAATGATATAATTTCCATTCATAGGAGATTAGAGAAATGAATATTAACAGACAAACTAAGAAAAACCTTGGCTATTTATGAAACATCTTTTTGTCTCAGTACTGGTACGGCAACATGAATGACCAGATTTCAGCAGTACAAATATGGCAGACACCGTTGACTTAAACTCACATTTCCACCAATCAGTTTCCCTGTTACAGTCGCATTATTATAGAGTGTTTCCACAAATTTACTTTCTCTTATTAATGTTGAGGCTGGTTTCCATTTAGTTGTAATTATTGTCATTCTTTTGGCGAATGTCTCCAAATGTTGTAGAATTAGACTTCCGTCCTATCCTTAGAACGACCACAACAGCTGTTATAGACTACAATTGCAACTTAGTTTGTGCGTACACGAGTGCTTTTTGTACATTAATTCTAGAACATTTAATAAGAATAGTTGACCATGTCATAAATGGCATTATGAATATGTTGCATTACATTGAAACGGTGGTCGTTTGGGAAATTTTTGTGGCCGTAAAGTCGTGTCCCAAAAATGTCAATAACGAATTGTTGAGTTCATAAGAACACCTACCTGCAAAAGCTACTTTCTTCACATTTCTTGAACTTAGACATATCTACGGCCGACGACAGCCTTAATATTGAACTAACACTAAAAAAATAGGCACAAAACCTAGAAAGGAACAGAAGAATTCAATAATCAGGACAAATGTACAGCACCAAGGCAAAGATTACAAAAGGCAGAACATCTTTGGTAAATCAGTGATTTCCATTTCGAAGTGGTTGGCTATTTCACGCATTCCTACCCATTTACAGTGAAACCATAGTGTGTCAAGACAGACTAATACAAAGAAATAATATACGCACTGAGAAAATATTGAAACTTACCTCAGAAAATAAGATAAATCCACCATCCTCACCACAGTGTAATTACAAGTAAAGAAATAATAATTAAAGTGTTCGACCAGCTCAATGTGGATAGAACAGGTAAGTCCCAGGTCCCTGGAAGAACACGCGAGCATGAATGGATGACCACTGAATGGACACGTGGAGGGAAAATATTCTGCCGCAGTATTATCGTGATGATTGGACAGCGAAAAGAAAGCGTCCAACCGCAGTTTGATGAAAAGTAAAAGAAGTATACGTATCCAGTGACCGTTTGCAGAGGAAAGTCCCCCCGGGAATTCAAAAAAAGTTTTCCTGATACCGGTGAAGTATTTTGCAACACAGCGGAACCTTAAACTAGCGAACACCCAAACTGCTAACTTCCGTCTTCCGTGAGCACTTACCCAGATTATGTGCGTATTATGGAAATAACGCTCTTTATGTACGCAATTTCTGGCAGCAAAGTCAATTTACATGCGCTCAATAGATTGACTGGTTCAAAATATAATAATATTAAATAATAATGTGAGCAGGCGCATTGCTAGCACAGGAGGGCCGGACTCCGGCCCTGCTATTGGTTGCCTGATCCTCGATTCAAAATCTGCCGTTAGGATTGGTCAACTTCAAGGCGCCCTTTTATTCAAAATAGTAATTTTAAGCTACATATTTGATTAGGTTTTAAGAAAATCATTTATCATAGCTCTAGACCAGAAATCAACTTCTACCGATTTGGCGCAAATGATCCCCTCCTCCCTGCAGAATCTGCTGTTTAGGTTCAGCTAGATAAAATGCTGCAACAAAATGATACAAAGCCAAACCTTATGAACGAAATTGAAACGTCGGGCGAGCAATTGCGAGAAAAGGCATTTCTAACAATCAAAGATAAAGCCAAAGGCACTGGCCTTCTTGCATAATTCCTTTAGTAAGCAATGGCGGATCCAAGATGGGGGGTTCAGGGGACTTATATTAAACCCATTCTTGAGCCACTAAACAATGAAAGAATTCCATGCCATAGTTTCTACATTTATGAATAAACTCTATTCGCTTTTTGTTTTCTTAATGTACCCCCCATTTAAGTGACAAGGTTACCACTAACCTAGAATAACCTCTCAAAAACCCCTCTTCTCAAAAACCTGAAACCGCAACTGGCTCAGAAACCCTCCGGCAAAATTGTAGGTCCGCCCTGGTAAGAGATAAATGTCATTGATATAAACTATTCATTGCCATCCAGTTAACTCTGGTTAAAAGATATTCAACACTCCAATTTTCGTGGCATTTAGACCATCTGTTACCATACATTTATGATTTGCATCATCAAATGTGAATAGCTACTTTTTCCTCGGTGACGTTCTCAGCTTCAGATTAAAGTTAGTACTCCAACCTAATAATTTAAAACTATATTCCGCGCTCATTAATTAATAAATCATTAATTCTGTCCCACGGGGTAAAGAACAAGGGTGCAGCTTGTTTGACGGTTCGTGTTTTGTAATAAATCATATGGCCTAACCCATACATTTTTGCATGCAAAATCTCCACTACAAAATTTGAGCGTAAGTAATTATCTCTGTCAAGTTTTCGATTTCTTAAATTTTTGACCTTCTATGTAGATATGAGCCTTCTTACACTCACTGCTTTCGTATCTCCCTGGAGGTTTTGACAGCTACGTAACGAGTAGCATCCATCATTTTTCAGTATCAAGATGTAACTAAATGAAACCCAAAATTTAGATTTATCAAAAATTAACCGAGTTACGCCCAAGTGTAATTTGGCCGACGGCTTCCAGCTTCCAGTTCAGACGCGTCCAATGAAACCTTAACCAATTATTAAAATTTAGGTACTCGTAAAAGTGACGACGAAGTCTCCCTCCCTCTTTAAAAGACGTTTACTGTTGGGTAACTTGGGTGCACCTGCTTGAAATGTGGTAACGCGATACTGGGAAGACTGATAGTGTAAGGAAAGAAAATGGGTAAGCAGATGTATATTAGGGTTTAAGTTATATTGGGGGTTGATGAAAACTTTGGGGTTTATTCTTTAATGACTCAAGAATTCTTTTTTTAACGAAAAGTACATAATTTCTTCATCGTACGTGACAGTAACTGAATAATACATAGAGACGCCATGTCTGTAACTGGAAACTGGCACTAGGGCGACTTCCCGGATGTTCGGGCCGAAAGTTTGGTTTGGTTTCCACTTTCATCAACATCAGTATCCAGTTTCTGATTTCTTATATTTTTAACGTTTTGTACTGCTGGTAGTGTAATTAGACTTAAACGATGGTAAGTTGAAACGTTTCGCTCCTTATAAATATCGGGGACATTGTTATTGTTTCGTAAGGAGATGCAGTTTGTTCGTGGGTCGCAAAGCCGACGCCGCTACGCTCAAAGATTTGTTTTGCTACTTACCCTTACTCCCAACCTGTCAAGTTTGTAAACGTCGGTGAAGATTGTAGTCTGGTTTGATGTGGCTGTTTGCAGGAGAGTTACAGTATGTACAATGTAAACATCGATAGCCTAAAGTTCGTCGGTGATCCTCCGTCAGTAATTTTTACAGAAATCAAATGGTGGCCTTCGTTTGATTTTATCAAAGCAACAACCCGAGCCAATATGGTTTCTGCGAATTAACTTCTGTTGTTTCTTTTACAGGGAAACGAGCTGACGTTACCGAGTGACATGGTCACACACTGTAAGTACTCTCCGGGAGTTTCATTTTGAATTTGATAGCTGGATTGCAGCGATCGAGTCGACCGCAGTTATGTTAAACAGTGGCTTGACTTTTTCATTCAGTCGATCCAGAGGAGATTAAGCGACTTGGTAAGAGGTTTAAGAAATTGGATTTGGACCACTCGGGGTCACTGTCAGTGGAAGAGTTTATGTCACTACCTGAGCTACAGCAAAACCCTTTAGTCCAAAGGGTCATAGAGATATTCGATCAAGATGGGAACGGTGAAGTTGATTTCAAAGGTATCGGTGCAGCTTTTGAGTCGGCAAATTAGTATATATTTTGAAAAGGAACAAACGTACAATTAGTTCTTCACGGTGTCCATGAAATGTTTAAGACGTATTCTTTGTGTTGTACACTTTTTTGTTTGGACTTCCTTTAGTACGTATAAAAGATCCATAGAATTGTTCTTAACCCTGATTTCATTTTGACGTTAACACTCCCATTTGAAAGAAAACCATTGAGGATTATACCAAAGTAACAGTGCCGAAGATGTTAGTGAAAACTGATTTTATCCAAACAACTGAGTATGATTCTATGTTAAAATGATCTGCTTGTAATGATTACATTTACTGCATAAATGATTCCAGATATTTGCCTGAAAATCAAAACCCTCAAAAAGTACACGTAAGAAGCATAATAAGAAATTTTGTTCCAGTCTCTTTCCACACATTTCGATTGTCACATTTTTTTGCCCGTAAGGATAGAGTTCCCGAGGGTCTTCGATCTCATGTTGTGTCTTGCTTTAAATGTCTGCATCGCAGAGCATTGTATGTTGGCCAGAAAAGCTGACTTCTTTACTCGTGAATCTCTGATCACTTGGGAATTTCTGCCCTTACTTACAAAAAACATGTCAATCTTTCAGTGACCAGCATTCTCTCCAGTCACCATGATTCTGGTCATCCAGTTTCATTTGATTTCAATATCCCTTCTTCTTTCTGACCTTCCAGCTGCAACCTCCTTAACAGAAAGTTTGCTATTCAAAAACTTAATCCTACTCTAAACTCTGACACAAGCTTTATCCCACTCTGTATCTTTGTTTGGACTTCTTTACTTCTTCTCGTCACCTCTGACATCTTAACACTTGCCTATTTTTTCAAATCCCAAATTATGTTTATTAAGCTGTAATGGTAATCTTATATATTTAGGCTTGACAACGCTTTACTGTATTCCCTGATGTTGTGATAAAAGCAACAAATTGTTTGATCTCCAGTAAAATTTTTCATATTGCCTAAGAAACAAATCCCCAACACAACCAGGTGAAGAATCAGACCTGGGTTAATAGTATTCTGGTGTGAAGGTTTTGAATGTAGCTTACAGAACTACCTTAATGACCCAATGCTTTGACACCAGTGTCTTCATAAGGTGCCATCATTTTGTGTATGAGGTCACTTATGTATGTTCTCACTGTTACATAGCCAAAGAGGATGTTTTCTATTAAACAAGTATAAGTAGGGTACCAGTAATAGACCCACTTCATTGCAGTTCAGTTACAATAGTGGTGACAATTTATTCTCTTATAAAAAGTACCAGTATTATTTAGTTGCAATGACAAGGGTTGATTGAATCACAATGAAGGTGGTCTATTACCGGAAGCCTATTTGCTTCTGATTTGCTTATAGATGATGTCATCTGTGGTTCTTTGTGCATATAAATGGGAACATCATGCTTACAATGGTCATCCATGATGAAGATGCTGGACAGGTCAAAACATTGGTCATGGACGGTACCGTAGTTTTGTAAGCTTTCGTCAAAACTTCACAAGCAACAATAGCTTCAAACCATGTCTCATCATTACCAGTATGCCTCTTCTACATGTTTTTGTTGGGCTTTGCTTTTTATTATTCAATTACAATTTCCTCCTGGTTTGTCAGTCTCAAATATTTGCATAGTATGGTCAGGTGACACTTCTAACTCCTCCCTTTTTATGAAACATAATATCCCAACTTTTTGGAACTGACAATCAGATCTGATAATCTCATCATGTGAACAGGCCTTTAGAACATGAAGAAAAATTATAAGCTGACTATGTAATGTAAAATGATGAAAAATTGGGCACTAATTTTACTTTTATTGTCCTTTGCTATAAATTGACCCATAAAAAAGAAGACTTTTTAAATGTGATAAAAAATGCCAAAATATGAGATACCACAGCTACTGTAGCTTGAAACAATAATACAAACCAGTTTTTTTCTTTTGAAATGTTTTGATAAGTGAAGAGAAAGTACAGTAAACAAGTGTGAGGCAGTCTTGGAAGGGATTGTTCAACAGTGTCCAGTGTTGCTGTATTTTCCTTGTTGAAAACACAGACTGAAAACACTTGAATTTCATACTGTATACTGAACACTACTAGGTAACAACTCTCCCAAAACTTTTAGAGCCATGCATGATTAGGAATCTGTAAGAGCCTTATACAATCTCTTGTAAGTCCCCCAAGCAGGATTATAATAAGTACTTAATCATGAACTAAAATGTGATTCATTCTTTTGCTTTAATTTACTCTAGAATTCATTGAAGGTGTTTCACAATTTAGCGTCAAGGGTGATAAAGAGTCAAAACTTAAATGTAAGTTGTTTTTCCAAACGAAAGCTTAAAGATAAAAGTGAAGATGTCTTTAACAAAACTGGGTAATCCTATTAGCTACCTAAACTGTTTCTCCAAGAATCAAATCCTAGCCACAGAAGTGAGAGACATGTGCACTATCACTGATGTATTACAGTACCTGGTGTAAAGAACTGTAAAACTGAAATTTCTTAGCTTTTCCAAAAGAACTCAAATTTAAAAAATCAGGCTTAATGATAGAACAGTTGCGATTCTTGCGACTGTGATTTTTCAGACTACTAGCAAAGCAGCATTCGCAAAATATTTGATTTAACATTTGCAAATTGTGATATGCGATTCGGAATGTGCGAACCGCTAATTCGACCCCTAGAATTTTCGTCAAGATCGTGCTCTCAGAAAAACGATTTCTGAGGACAGGACCATAACAAACGTTCACATGTCGTCTGCAGGTTTAGTTTCGTTCTGGTCCCCTACATTATTTTTTTTTGAACTGCTAACATCTCATGTCTTCTCCTGCAGTTGCATTTCAGATTTACGACATCGACCGCGACGGATTCATTACCAATGCCGAATTATTTCAAGTTCTTAAAATGATGGTTGGAAATAATTTAAAGGATGCCCAACTTCAACAGATCGTAGACAAGACTATATTGTATGCAGATAAAGACCAAGATGGAAAAATATCTTTTAGCGAATTTTCACAGGTAACAGTTGTTCAGGCCTCTTAAAACGGAGTGAGATAGGATTCGAACTTCTAACCTTCGACCCCTTTCAAGATTTTTTAAAACTTTTGAAGGTTTGAAGTCTGAAACTTCAAACCTCGGAAGGCTTCGTAAGAATTCCGTGGGCCTAGGAACTTCTACAAACCCTTGGCTATCGGGGACATTTAATCACTAATTTTCCTCATGCTATGCTATCACTTATAATTATTACGTTTCCATTGGCGTTTTTAAACGAGTGATCATTTGATTTAATAATTTTATAGATGGTTGGTAACTTGGATGTACATAAAAAGATGGTCGTAGACGTCTGAGGGGGTGAACATTGCTGAATAATACGTTACAAAAACCCGGACCAAACTCACGTTATGAGTTGCGAAATCACTTGCTTACTGTCGACCTGGTGAAGATTTTCTATATAATACATAGGATTATTAAACTTTAGACCTATATCATGCATCTTTTTAAGGATTAAATTATTGTATTTACCCATCGTCACAAAACACAGATGCCGAGGTAATTTTTGGGTTGATTTAACAGTCGAACACCACGTTTAAATTAAGCTGTTGATCAGCACGAAATGTAAGCCCAGCAACCTAAGCAAGCGTAGTTATTAGTCAACTGAACTTTTGGTTGTTTACTGGAACAAATTGGGATGAACCTACCACGACGAAGTTACTGCGCTTGAATATGTGGCATTCTGCTTATGTTTGTGCCTGATGAACCTAGGTAGAACTAATTTAAGTTTTCAAAGCATTGTGCTTTTTAAATGTACGGCGACCACGTTTCTCGGTGGTTTTCATTAGCATTCGAAACTATCTGTGCATGTACTTTTAGGTTGGGATACACGAAGCGTCAAGTCGGAGGGAAGTCGTCCAGGGTCAAATCGCCTCACGTGCAACTTGTTGCCCGAACTCAAACTGATTTGAATTCTAGTGACTAGTCGCAGAAACAATTATGTCCCCGTGAGCAGTTCCTGCAACGAGTCTCAGCGACAAATCTCTTGCAGAGCCAATCGCAGAGCGTCGTGTGCCTCAACCTTTAATCTTTACACTTTCCATACAAGACGGTTCATTTTTCAGCATTTCATGCTTGGGGACTTGAAATTTGGCGTCGCAAGTTTGAATTGACCGTTAGAGCAAAGTAATTCATGCACTTCTGCGTGCTCTTTCCTGAGCTTTCGGTGTGCGAGTAACTTAAGAGTTATAGAATATTTCTAGCATGAACTGAAAATTGTCGATGATGTAACAAACATGAGACGGTTGAATAGAGCTAAACCTTGAATCGTTTGTAAATGAACCTAAACGATTACCTTGAGACCATTCTTTTAATTTTCGTCGACGAGTTTAGGCTCAGTAGCAACGAATATTAAAGAAACCGTTTTCTCAGAGAGAATATACTTAGTATAAGATGGTATTCCGTTTTTAAAAGGAGTCCATGTATCGTTGTAAAATGACCTCGGATTTACTGCAGCGTCGAACCTTTATTGCTGCTAGTTTTTTCGCGTGACATTTACAATGACTCATTAGCGAACTAAGGTACACTAAATCTTTTCTATAAACATGGCGGTGGTAAATCATAAGGCATAACTCAGTAGATTCAAGCTATAATGTTGAAAAAGCTCAGCGGATCCTTGATAAATTCCAAGAAGTGAGAAACAGTGAAGTGACGGACCACAAACAGATCAGCAAAAAAAAGTTTACCAGGCCGAAGCTTGGAATTCGAGATCTAACGCTTTACGAAGAGGGTTCCTAAGTTAAGTAGGAAGGCGGCGGCTGTTTTACGAAATAATCGTGGCTGTTCATTTTTCGGACGGAAAACGTAAATTTAAGAGAAAAGTGAGGGTCCAGCTTCAAAGGTTCAAACGAAGTACCATGAAACAAATTGGAAATGAAATTTTTTTTTGAAATAAGTTTACAAACGTTTCGTTGCTTCTCGCAAAATCATCAAGCCCTGAACAACACAGTGCAGCGTAGCACGCAATGTTACAGTAATAATTAATTATAGCATATAATGTAATGCTGTCTCAGAGTGGCTGCCGTGCGTGCTTCCACTAACATATACCATTGCAGTGGGTTTTTAACCAAATTTTGCCACCTTGAAACATTTATGGATTTTACGCGACACTGCGTGCGAATGTTGCATCGTGTGTCCACGGCTTATAGTAACGTTACACGGGACAATTCTTAACAATGTTGCACCAAAAATGGTCCCGTGTAACATCACTTTACCATCGAAGCAACAATGGTGCAAGGATTTCAAGCCAGTTCAAAGTTGTGCAACAACCTTGCCGCAACCATGTTACCTTAAAAATCGTTCGCTGGCCCCTTGTTACACCTATCGATTTTCTGTGTAACATTGCTGCGTTAAAAATCCTGTGTAACATCACCTCAAGAGTGCAAAAATTTACAGGAGCTAAGATTAAATATATATGCTGCAAATGAAATTTCAAAAATTAGGCTACAAGACAAACGGTCAAATTAAGGTCGTCGTTTCAAAATACGTTTGTCCGCCCATACCGTTATAAGGTAGGTAGCGAGTTTACTCCCACTGGATTGGTCTTATTCACTCGATAAGTTATCTAGGCTTTGAACAACCAATGCACTTACCCAGTTCGTGGTTCTTACCGTTAATGTTTAAGTCTCAGTGTATCGCGCTGTGCTACAGATTGCTTGATATCCTTAGTCGCGTCAGTGAAAATTTTCCGACGTAGACAACGGGTTTATGAACTTTTATTTATTCCACAAAATCTCGACAACTATCTAATGCTTGTTAAATAAATCAAATCTTATTAAATACGTGTATTCAGTTTTGATATAAAAGACCGAAGCAGAAACTCTTTTAAATCTATTCTGATTATTCTCATCGGAAGACAGGGTTCTGTTTTTTTTCAGTTATCAATACCGGAAAAACTTCTTCGTTAGGTTGAACAACCATGTTAACAGTAGCCGTTGTCTCATGACGCACGCACTATGTACTGTTTAAACAGAAGTGTTGAATCCTTTATTCAAGTCTGGATTGTGATAACCACTTATCGAATGCTAGTGAGCTTCTGTCCTAATTTCTTACGACCAAAGTTTTCTTCGCGATAAAGTTGAAAAAAAAATCTATATAATTGTGGGTGAGTCATGAGGTATGGTAGTTAAAGGGTACATGAATCGTAAAATTCAATTTCGAAGAAACACTCTCACATGATAGAACATTCGAAATTGTAGAGATTGGAACTTTACAGCTCTCCCTTATCTTACTTCGTTCTTGAGATATTGA
>JBAHVQ010000054.1:246972-268767 GCA_036872915.1 Nanipora kamurai
ATCTTCATAATTTTGAAAGTTGTATTATGTGAGAGGGTTTCTTCCGGACTGATTTTTACACTTCATACGCCCTTTAAACAATGTGCACTTGTGTGGTGAAGCTTGAAAGTCCTCTTAGAGCCTACAGCTCCTCGTGACCGTTAGAGTTCACTTGCAATGTCGAATCCTTTGTTACGCTCGCGAAGAGTTAGATATTAAAGACTCCATAGGTCACTGAGGACCTATACGGACAGGAAGGAGTTAAACATGATTGTTCTATCGGTACATTTTTCCCCGTGTTCCAACAACTGAAAACCGTTGTTGAAATGCTGAACAGTACTGTAAGTTCATCAAAGTTGCTTATCCATGATATATGTTGTTGCAGCATTATTAATGGTGCATGTGTAGGGACGTTTTATGTTTTCATATTTATCCCATAGTGGGAAAGTCAACCGAAAATTTTGTCGACTGGTGCGACATTTAAACTCGCACTTTACCGGCTGAGATGTCCAGTAAATTGGAAACAGTCCTGAAGTTGTATTGATTATAAACGTTGGGGATACTGACCACTCCAGAAACTTCGGGGAGAGCTTGACGTGGTAAACATGCTGGGATATTTTGGGTGGACAAATCTTCAAAATAAAGTCCATGTCGGTGATATGGCAATAAGTGAACTCCGACGAACAACACCTTGTGAACTAATTTTTTATCTGGGAAACAAGACGAAATTAAACGAAGGTGATATTTTCTACTCACTTCATAGTCGTTATTAAGCCTTAAGTTTGTCTTGGTTTGTAGCCAAAATTCTGAGTTTAAAGGATTTTGTCCTTCTAAGTGTGTTTCTTACTGATAATTCTTGATACAAATTATTGCCTCTCAGGGAGCATGAGAAGTACTTCAAGTAAGTACATCGTACACTAGGAGTGTTACATCTGATTTCTAGACACTGAAAAGTGACATGGAAAACGAGGCATTATGCGAGCTCTTTTAACCAACGTTGAGGAGTTTGGAAGTGAGATCAAACTCGACTTTCGAATGTATGAAGCGGATTCTTAAAAGGATGCATATCTAAGGAGAAAATAGAGTTGAAAGTTGTCGACGTTTTATGCTAAGTAAGAAATAAGTTTGAGAATTTTATTTCAGAGTCATCGTCAGGGTAGTATGACTAGAAAAATTTAACCACGATCAAGGGTAACGAGATTTTCCAAACTGCAGCAATACTTTACCTATCGTTACATATATTCTACACATATTCACTGATCCTACAGTATATGATATATTCCAAGGTGGATGACTCCTGATGTTCATACTCTTGGAACAATTAATGCCACGAATTCTATTAAGAAAACAAGGACATTACATCAATTGTTTCGATAACGTAATCAGTTTACTGGCCCAGTTGCCTATCCTAACGAAAGGTGCGAATATAAGGGAACACGGAGGAAAGGAAAAGAGCAGCGATTCACTTCCGTGCTGCATTCCGAGAAAAGTCGAAACAACTCTTACCAACATTGACAATGGCCGACTAGGGCGTGACTAATTGAAGCTAAGGGCCGGTTGTATCAGACTCTTAATCACGATTACGTCAGCCGTAAGGTGGTTAAAACGTAGTTAAATTCTTATCCTCGGATCCGCTTAGGGTGTACATATGACGAACCTGCACCCTAGCTCACCATCTGAGTCGTGGTAGCTCAATGGTTAGAGCGTCTCACCGGTCATCAGAAGGTTGCGGGTTCGATTCCCGTTTAGGGTTCAGAAATCGTTTTTCTGATAGAACGAGCTTGACGAACGTCCACTAGTCGTGAGATTTACCAAGCTCCTACACGAACTGAGTTCGTGTTCGACATTAAGTATTTAGATCATTATTATCATATCGTGACTTCCGCTTAGGCAGTACATATGATGAACCTGCACCCTCGCTCACCATCTGAGTCGTAGTAGCTCAATGGTTAGAGCGTCCCACCGATCATCAGAAGGTTGCGGGTTCGATTCCCATTTAGGGCTCAGAAATCGTTTTTCTGAGTAAACGAGCTTGACGAACGTCCTCTAGTCGTTTGATATTTACCAAGCTCCCACATGAGCAGACTTTCTGTTCAGTGTTTAAGTATTCCATCATTATTATCATATCGTGACTTCCGCTTAGGCAGTACATATGATAAACCTGCAGCCTAGCTCACCATCTGAGTCATAGTGGCTCAATGGTTAGAGCGTCTCACCGGTCATCAGAAGGTTGCGGGTTCGATTCCTGTCTAGGGCTCAGAAATCGTTTTTCTGATAGAACGAGCTTGACGAACGTCCACTAGTCGTCTTAAGCATCTCTCTTAGCTAGTCCAAAACCTATATATTCAAGGTCTTAAAGAATTAAATTATTTCGCTACATCAAACGTACCATCGTAAGTGACCTTTCGATCGACCCGAACGTTAGCTGCGTCGATAAGGTCCTCCATGTCCGACTGTCCATCATCCATGAGTCGAAAAGTTTCACGAAGATCCGCTGAGTTGATGTAGCCTAGAAACACAGGGAATTTGTTCGAAGTGGAACATCTGAATGACCTTAGTCTCATGTCAACTACAAGAAAGGTAACTAACCCAGATCGTCCGAGTCAAAGGATCGGAATGCTTCGATGAGTTCCAGCTCCTCATCTATCTCTGGCTTTTCACTCAACATTAAGTCAACAAATTCCACGAAGTTCAGTACTCCATCATCTAAATGAAAAAAACAATACATGCAAAAACATAAATACGAATGAGAGGATATACAAAATAAAATAAATTAACAAATAGAAAAGCCAATACAAAACCAAATGTGAAAACGCAATAAACATTAAAGTTCCTCTAATTATACTTGATAACCCTATACTACGCTGTTCTCCCTGGAGGTCCAACGAGGGCCATCCCCTCGTGGATCCAGTGCTACTACAGAAGGAAACCGGACTACCCGTAGAAAACCGGCGATGTTTGGTCTAGTCGAACGGGACAACACTCTTCTCACATTTGACCAAAGTAGTCTGGAATCAATCCCTAGTCACGGAGGTGAGAGACACGTGCACCACCACTGTGTCACGAAGAGGTGAAGGGTGAGAAGAGAAAATCCGCGCTTTTATATCTTCACAGTATACTCAGCAACTCACAATTTATGTATAGTTGAAGTGAAACCTAATTTGGAGATCCAGGTAGTTTTGTATGCCCTTGAAAAGGGACTGTAGCACCCCATGGGTAACCCTTCCCTTGATCTAACGAAAGGTACTTATGTGTTCGGCAAATTAGAGTGCCCTGTAGTGCACCATTTGACTAGCGCCTTCTTGAGAATATTTTTTAGAAATCAGGTAGAATCTTGGTACTGAGGGAAGTTTAGTTTCATTTCTTACCATCGTAGTCCACTTCGTTAATGAGTTCTTGCAGATGGTCAGCATTCGGGTTCGAGCCCAGGGATCTCATGAGAGGGCCGAGCTCTTCGCTGGATACTTTACCATCCCCGTCGCGATCGAACAGGTGAAAAGCATCTCGGTACTCTGTTAACAGAAATCTATGGCATTTAACTACTGACAACCACTGAAATCTATAAAAGATTGGAAGGCTGACTCCAGTCAACGAGCTAATCTAAAAGTGAAGCCATTTGGTAGGCTCCCCAGGCTCCCACGCGCATTTGGTCGTTAGTGTTTAGTCCTCTCAGAACAATTTACACTAGGGGTTTCCGGGGGTTACTGGACAACATGGGAGTTTTAGCCTTCAACCCCCGGGCGAAAAATGTGGTCGTCGAAACCCTCTAAAAATACAGGTCTTAGAGGAAACCTTACTCCCTGGAAATCATAATACGGTTACATATTGGGTGTCCGGAGGTAGCTCTAGGTTCCAGTTTTGGTTAAGGTTAGAGTTATTGTTTGTGTTAGGGACTGGTTCTAATTGATGTGACTGCATGAAGGATTGAGGGAAATGACCAGACAGGCCCCATTTCGGCCATTTTTCGCTTCACTTTTTGAGTGCCAGTCAGCTTTCCAGTCTATTATAAAGTTCAGTGCTGACAATTTAAACATACATCAACACATGCAGTCACCGAGAGGGACAACCTGCTTACTTTGTGAACCACGAGCAGTACATTAGCACTGGGAGGAAAGATTCGATATGTTATAGAGTATACAGAAACGGGAGGGTAGAAAACAGTGTAGTGTCTGAAGAATTGCACCCTCCACCCGAATGCCGCAGGACACCACTGCAATACCAAGCACATCTGAAGATTGACAGACAGGATAACTCACATCTGGATGCATTAGCGAGAAAAACATCTACAGCGTTCGAAAGTAAACACAAATATCAAATAGAAAAATATAGAAACAGGAGTAGATTGTTTTGTAGAATTTGTTGACAGCCGAATAAACAAAATCTCTAAATTTCCACCAACCGAAGAATATTTTATTTTGCAGTAAGATTATTAAACGAAATTGCTCGGCTGACCAACTAATCTAATTTAACATACTGACTTTTAGATATTTTTTCGTTTTGACTACGATTTAACTAATATCTTTACTGAAATAGATCACGGAGATTCAGAAAATGACGGGAGCAAAAGACATTTTATGTCACATAAATAGTCGCAGTTAGAAGGTATTTGCTACAATACAGCACTTGAATAAATTTTCCCGTCCAGCGTATGCACATTCTCATGGTCTTCTTTTCTATCCAACCGTCGTAAAGAAAGAAGACAAACGGTCATTAGTTGCTAATCAAGGTTGATTATCAGTCAGTTATCATTTAAAATTAAATTTTTCTTCCACCTGGTAATGGCTTGGCATTCAATTGCCAAATCATCGTGGCTGATTATGTGGATTATCGTAGTCGTATATTCAAAGTTTTCAACTCACCTTCAATCTGTTCTGCAGTCAGTCGTTTCTAAAATAAAGAAAGAGCCCATACATACATCTCCCGACATAATGCAGACAAAAGTTATTAACATACGAAACGTAACTGTTTCTGACACTATGGCTCTCCCCGAAATTCATTGCGTGAGATTAGCTTAGCTGAGGATTGCGAGATATCTTTACTGCGGTAACGTGGAAACACTTTCGTTTCATAGCTCAACGGATAAAATACATGACAAATTGACGCACAAAAAGTATACATGTATTACAAAAATACAAGCTTTGCAAGTCCTATACTTAACCGTGTACTTAACGCTATACAGGTGGATTTTTGAAGTACAGTACGAAAATCATCTACGGATACATGCAAATCGGCATAACAAACGTACCAGACCATGGCCAGGCTCCATCGCTGAATCAAGAGAATTAAAAATAAAGATTCAATTCTACACTTATTAGCTTTAAAAACATGTAAGTTAGTGGACTAACTTCCGTTGGTGGAATAACGACCTAGCGTTCAGCTTCCACGAACAGGTACCAGCGTTTCTGTTATGCATGCATGAATATGTATCACTGAAGTATTACGTACACGTTGGACATTTTGGGCGCTCTTAAGACGGTTTTGCCATGCATAAAACATTCCTGACGAGGATCAAGTACACAAATGTACAAGGATCTTCGGTCAAACAATGTCGCCATTATTTCACATCAGATATGCCAAAAATTGCAGACGGGGAATATAGTTATCAGATAAATGACAAATCATGCAGCTTAGCTCTGCTACGGAGTCCAGACCTTGCAGCTTTAATCGGCTTTCAGCTAAAAAAGGTCTTGCTATGTATTAACATACAAGGATACTACAAGGATAATACAAGGACTCACACAGATAACTTTTCAAGAGGTTTGTGCATGTCCTCAGCGTCGAAGCCTTAATATACAGCTTGAACGCAAAAAAACAAACACTTCAGCATTTTTTCTACCCTTGTTTTTGCGTATTTATGAAACGATTCCAGGATTGTGATGAATAAACTAAATGAAACAAGCCAACTTAATGCGCTATTAATAACCACATCCTTTTTCAACAAAAACTCTCTGTTGCATTTTTGTCTGATTTTAATCGGAATATTAAAGCCCAGCATAGAATGCCAAACAATGGCATGATATCAAGAGTTTAATACAATCTTACGTTTCATTGTATACATCACAACATCTTCAGAGATAATAATTAAGGTTACCGAAGCTACAGTGTATATTTACATGTGTCATGAATTAACCAAACAGATAAAAATATACTAATAAACAGATCTCACCTCTATGTCCTTCTGTTTATTAGTATATTTTTATCTGATTGGTTAATTCATGACACATGTAAATATACATTGTAGGTTCGGTAACCTTAATTATTATCTCTGAAGATGTTGTGATGTATACAACGAAACGTAAGATTCTATTAAACTCTTGATATCATGCCATTGTTTGGCATTCTATGCTGGGCTTTAACATTCTTATTAAAATTGAGATTCCCGCCGGGTCAATTTTTGTCTGATTGTAAAATCTTTGATTTCAGTGACTCAGTTTGGTGATCATGAAGTCCGACCCGTTGAACAGATCAACTATAACAAATCAACTAATATCAGCTGTGGTGGTTATGTGTGTTTATTTACTGTGTGTTTTAAAAATGAATACAAGTGCCCAGCAACCGATTTTAAAAAAAAGACATAATAAAAAGAAAAACATTTATTTGCTGACGTTTCGTTGTTTACATCACAACGAAACGTCAACAAATAAATGTTTTTCTTTTTATTATGTCTTTTTTTAAAATCGCTTGCTGGGCACTTATATTCATTTTTAAATTACGCTTTTCGCCTGGTGTATCTATCGCTACTGTGTGTTTATTCACATTCAATTACATTTACCAGCGGAGCAGACTGACATTTAAGACCTTAACAGAGCAAAAAAACCAGACAAAATGCTCTCGCGGTTTGGGAAAACTAGTACTTCCTCACCTAAGTCTAAGAAAACAAATAAAAGCTCTCATGTACAGCAATTTGGAATTCTATCTAACTACCTTGTTATCCCAACGGAGAAAAGTCCTCTCCAGCATCCCAGTCTGTAATATATGCTAATATATTCGAATACAGTAATATCATTAGTTAATTAAGTTGATTAACATTGTCACATGATTAATTACTAACATACGTAATATTAAGCGTAAAAATCTTTAAGCGTAAAAAGTGGGCGTGGACGACTGGGAGGTCTCGGTTCTTCGGACTGTGGTGTAACGCTCTCGTAATCGCACACCGAGCCCCAGACACTGCAAGCACATCTTTTTGTACTCGTTTCTGAATCCCTTGACGCGGTACGCGTAGAACAGCGGATTTACGGCAGAATTACTGTAAAGAAGAACGCGCATCCAGAACCGAGCAATTCTACTACTTGGAGTCTGCTTGTTGGCGAAGTGGTACAAAATGATTATTATGCGTGGATAAACGAGGATGACAAATGCAGCGATGACGAAACCAATAGTTTTCGCTGCCCTTCGCTCTCTAGTAAACTGATGCCCACGTCGTTCGGAGGACAACGCTCCATCTTCGGCACATGTCGTCACACTTTCGGCAGACGCGTCCACAGTTGATCTCCCACTTTCGTTAATTTCCTCGTCGTTTCCAATTCGATTTTCACGTCGCGTAACCTTTTTTTGAAAATTATTACTGTAACGCACGGCTTTGCCATTTGTTTTTTCGTGCAGGCTTTGTGCTACGATTTTGAAGATTTTAAAATACATCACGCAGATAATCAAGGTCGCCGTGAGCACGAAAGCCACAAAGAAGATCAGGAATGGCGTATCGGTGACCCCGGGAAACTTCGGCATGCTGGTAATGAAAATAGCCACGGTCCAGATAGTGGTTATCACAAGTAATACTTTTGTGAGGTTGTATCTGATTGAGGTGGCATACCGAAGGGGACGAGACAGAGCAATGTAACGATCGATGCTCAAACATACCAAAGTGGATATCGACGCGATGATGTTGACGCGTCCAACAAATCCAGCCACCTCCACAAACGCCTTGGGAATGGTATTTTTGTCTTGGTAGGCGATGTGTTGTGATGCCCTCATGGGCACGAGAATCGCGCTGACTAGCAGATCAGCTACTGCCAATGAGACGATGAGATAGTTCGTTGCATATTGGAGATTTCTATTTCGCATCACAGCAACAATGGTGAGGAGATTCCCGGTCGTTCCAACAAGACAGATGATGATTTCCACTATGGCAGCGGCCAAAACTGCCCCGCTTGCCATGTGGAAGGACGACGAACGTCCCTCCGTCGTAAAATTGACCGTCGTTTGAATGCTTGGCGGCTCCATGGGTAACGAAACGCCAAACGTACCTCAGTGAAAGATTACGTCCGAATTATGACAGTTGCTAAACAAAATTGAAAGATTAAGATATAACATTAGCTTTTAATTTCGTTTCTAGGGCTGCAGTGCACACAGGCCGGTGTTCCTCGACTACAGAAACCTTAACTCATTGGTGACAGAGAGTTTTCCCTTTGACGAGTAAAATTGTCTGGATGCTAAACTGTCAAACAAGTTGTTTATCATCCAACTTCACCAAAACTTTCATTTTTTTTTCCCAATCATAGTGAAACGAGGGTCCAAATTACCCTGTACTAATTTTGCTTGCTAATGTCACTTTGATAGATCATATTTACTCACGAGCGGGGCTGAAATTCCTTCGAAGAAAAGGAAGGCTTTGTCTCTGAACGAGAAGCGCGAGTTAAACAATGAAGTGAAAAAAAGTCACATAAACGGGTCTGTGTTGATCTTTGAATGTTTAATTCAGTAAAAATTTGATAGGTACTCGAGCCAAGTTTACCATAATTACCCCAACGTCTACCCCTTACTTCGTTCTCCCACTGGCATTGCGATGTTTGACTTTAAATCTAACGTCGAATATTGTCAAAGCTTCTCATAAAACCAATTTAAAGAAACTTAAGGACTTTTGAGATGAACCATCAATAAATTCAATATACAACCTTTGAAGCTCCAGTAAAGAGGAAATCAAAATGAAGAGATCATCGATGAGTAGCACGTCAACAATCAAGATAATGTCGCCTTGAAGAATCAACGGATTTTAAACTAAAACGGATAGCTTTACACGAAATACGCAGAACATATGCCACTTGCAATCTCGGATTGTTCCTTCATGTTCATAGAGTCGGGGTTTGCAATTTCTTCTTGTGCTAAGTGTACGATTTTAGCACCGCGACAATCTCCTAAAACCACATCGGCTTCATAAAATTGGCACAAGGTGTTCAGATCTCAGCAGATGAGTGCAGCTGAGGGTGAATCGTTCTCTTGCACTTGATGTTCGGCGTTTTGACCACGAATAAGGGCCTATTCATACGGAGGTAACAGGCTCTCCCAGCTAGCCAAGAAACTGGGCCTGTCGGGTAGAAATTTAAGGCCCGTTCAATACAAAAGTGACCTACCTGACTATAGTCGAATCGGTTCTCATTCGCAGGCCTCTGATGAACACGGGATTACACGTTACAAGTCACCAATAATTTAAAAACTTTGGGAACCAATTCTAGTGGTTTCTCCTCAACGAAAGGATACAGGTGAATGTCCAATATAATACTAAAGTTTCACTTTTCTTTCGTTGCAAATGTATGTAGCATAAACACGCGCATGCGCTATTGCTCATGCCGAGTTTGCTGAGTAACCCAAAAACAATGCTTACTGGGGTAAATTTTTTTTATCTCGCCTTGCCAAGATTCTACAGCTACCATCCCCATATCAAGCTATTAACACGGAACTCAGAAAGCAGGATTTTCCTTACAACCACTGAGATCTCGATGATGCCCAGTAACTTATATATAGCCATGCAACTCGCCTGAATAAATACATGTCTCAAATAACCGTTCGAACTGTAGCTGGTCGCGATTTTTTAAATTGACGCTCATAATTGTAAATCCCACTTCCCGTGATTTTTTTTGTTTAAGTAATCAATATAATTCACACTCATTTTCAAAGGCTTCAAGCCTTTTTGAATGCTGTGTATGCTTTGTTTGTCTTCGTTTCCACGTTAAGAAGAGAAAATTAAAATTAAAGATTTGAGTCGGAAATTGAGGGCACGCAAAATTTTTTTGTGGAACATCACATCAAATCATAAATGGCAGAACAACAGTCCTGCGTCTGACGTAGATTTCTTATTTCTTGAGATTTCTAAAAGCTTGCCCGATTCCCCAGTTTTAAACTAATATGCACTGTTGCAATAAGATTTCTTTTACCTTTCTCTGGAAGAAATTTTCGCTCTTCTTCTTTTACTAACAAGAACACACCTGGGAACAATACAAGTAGTAAACATAAATTATCATGTTCGTTGCAAAACATCAGGGATATTATCAAAAGAAAATAAAACTAGGGAACATTACAGCTGTAAATGTGGCACAAACTGGTATAAATTAATTGGACTTTCACTTTATAAATATCTCATAAATACACGTCTTTACTATATCGTCTCCCTCTCCTATTTGTGACTTGTCAACGCGTGGG
Organism: Nanipora kamurai; assembly: GCA_036872915.1. Lineage (NCBI taxonomy): Eukaryota > Metazoa > Cnidaria > Anthozoa > Scleralcyonacea > Helioporidae > Nanipora > Nanipora kamurai. The sequence goes on from JBAHVQ010000054.1 coordinate 257,368, forward strand.
TTTTGATAACAATTTTAATAACATCACTGTCATAAGATATCAGATATTTCACAGTGATTGTTAGTGGTTGTAGAGCAGCTGAGTAGAGCATAAATTTTATGAAAGTTTCAGATGTCATAGTTAAATGATTTTATGAAGAGCTTCATCTTAAAATAGGACATCTCTGATGTGCCTTTTTCCTAGAGTTTGGAGCGATTCATACTTTAAATTTCAAAACATTTTGTTTGAAAATTAATTTTAAAGACATGTGAATGAAAAGTCATTTCATATCAAAGGTTCTGAACAGGTCATTGTTTTAATGCAAACGGAATATGCGAATCGGAAATGATCTCTTTAAGGACACTCAGGGGATATAAAAAGTACCCGCTCAGTAAAATAATATAAGTAATCGACGTTCTTGCAAACCAAATAACAATTAAAAATCGAAAACTGAAAGATTACAAGCTTAAGCAGCCACAGGCTTAATATAAATAAGCTAATGTACATTAAAAAACAGATTAATGAAATGTTGGCTCGAAGCACTGATTTTGCAGCAAATTCGCACTAAACCAGGACGCCAAGTATCTGGAAAAAATACCACTAGCCAACTTGTTTTACTTCTCAGTCAGTTTACTTCTACCGAGATTCTAGACCAAAGTTTAACATATAAGAGTAGAGAAGTGCTTTTTTTTGCCGGAGGGCTGCTAGAGTAACTGTCATTTCATGATAAGAATTAATGATGTAATTTGTAATTACTAGATACGAGTATCGCGGCTGTTACGACTTACACGCTATCTTTTTCGACTTCTTTCGACAAGGAATCCGAGGAACACTTCGTCCAAACACACAAAATCAGTTTGAAATCAACGGTTGACATATATTTTTTGTTTGAGTTAAATATAGTCGAGCTCGTCAAATTTTCCCTAACGCCAAGGGGCGAGCCTTCTCAGAGCCCAGACGATTTGTGGTGCATTGCAAGTGCTAAGCCCACTCACCATAAGCAATATTTTAAGGGGATTCTGTCAAGCATGTTGTTCCCTTCCCTTGCCAATCGGCGGCTACACATGGGAAGGTTTATAAACTCGAACTCATGGTACAGATGAAACATTTTACAAGGAAACTTCTTCGGAAATACGTCACGAAAACTTGAACAGAAACTTGCTTATTTAATGTTGACATAACAATTCGAGGATGCGTAGGTACATAATTTTCTAAACGTTGCAAAGTTTAACCTAGGATTAGTGAAAACTTTGTGGATGAAACACTGCTAATGTAGGAAAGGATGTTGAGGGGTTTTCTGCTCAGATATCATAGAAACAGAGAGAAATTTTATCCAAGGTAGTTTGAACTAAAGTTGTCGAACTGAACATAGCAAACGAAAGAGGCGATCAAATTTTAACCCAGGGTTAGCGGTAATCGTCCTTTGAACAACTTGGCCCTGGAGGACATCATCAACTTGGATATATCACGTAACCTTTTTGACTGGTTGCTTCATTGCCAATGTTCACCAATATTTTTTCGGTGCGTGTTTATATGTTCTCATCACACGAGTTACGGTCGAAGTCCGTTTACTGCAACCATTGATATATCTTTTGATCTATTTTGATCTTAAAAGGGTTAAGCTAACCGTCTTTTGAACAACCGGACCCAGGGCTAGCTAGGTCAAAGGACGATTACCACTAATTCTGGATGACAATGTAATTGGATCTTTTGTTTGGCAAGCTCTATTTAGTAATTTTTGGCAAGTTCTACTAAGTAATTTCAGTTCAAACTTTCTAGAAGGAAACCTTTCTATACTTGTGTATAATTGAACAGAAAATTTCAGACATGCTTTCCTACATTAAAAGTATTTCATCCACAAAGATTTCACTTATCCTGGATTAACCTAATCGCCTTTTAAACAACTAGGCCCGGCTGCTCGAAAGGCGATTGCGTTAATTGAGGATCAGGGAAAACTTTGTGGACGAAATACTCCAAATGCAGGAAAGGATTTTTAATGTTTTCTGTTTAGATATCATTCAAATATAGAAAGGTTTTCTTCTAGAAAGTTTCAACTAAAATTACTAAGCAGAACATGCCGAACAAAAGAGTCGATTAAATTTGAACCAAGGATTAGCGGTAATCGTCCTTTGAACAACCGGGCCCAGAGGACAATTAGCGCTAACCCGGGATTACCAGTTAATCTCATGTTTGGTTCCGCATATTTTCGTGAATTGGTCGAGCTCAAATTTCACAGCATGAAACGTTTTTGAATCCTCACAACGTCAGTCGTGGAAAATTACAACTTCGTTCAGCTGCATCGTCAGAATTCGCCCATGGATTTTTTACTAATCTACAATTAAGCTGCCTTTTCAACAACCAGGCTCTGGGCCATTAGTATACATATTTCAAAACTTTCCTTCCTTCACGTTACGGTCAGCTTAAGAACTATTTCTCTATACGTCAGCATTCCTTCTCCCTGTCTATATCATTTGTTTTTTCTCCACCACCAGTTCTTTAGGCAGTTTATATATTCTTTGAACTTTTCAGTTAATTGTTGTGTTTACTAGCTGCGTAGCAACAAACTAAGTTGATTTTAAGTTATACAAATGAGAGCTCGTTAACGTATTGGCTTTTCGCATAAGACTACATTTCAAGGAAATATCTGTCCTCTTGTACTGAAATGGAGACGTTCCGGATTCATTAATTCAGTTTCTGGTCGTGGGAACATATTTGAGCCTGGTTTTTAAATGATGATGTCTCAGGAACGAGTAAATCCGGCCACTTAAATCAAGTGACAAAAGATTTTTCCTGATAATAATGACCCATGTGGGTAACTAACACTTATTCTATGTTAAACCTTATCCCTAATTCGAATTTGATCTTAAACTAATCCTAACCAAAATTCAAATCTAAGAATGGCAACATGCGTCCTTCTGCTGAGCTGTGTTGCCAGACCAAGTGATCACTTGGTTTGATGACTTTGCAATAAAATCGAAAATTTACCATTTCACCCTGTTTTCTGGTTTTTAACCTATATTTTGGGTTCTCAAGATGTCTCTGATTTTTTCGGATTTCGTTTCTTTGAAGGACTCTGATTACAGCGTGTTTTTGCACATCAATCGATAACTGGTGCGCCTGCAAAGTAACCTAAAGATTAACATTGCACCTTTCAACTATTAGGGGACTCCGGCGTATGAGAACCAAGGGTTACTGATTTTACAAAATTTGCAGATTTAACCTTCAGGAAAGTCTACGGAGTACAAAGTGCCTCGTGCAGCTGCTTACGGTTAAAGGTTTCAATCTCAAGAGAAAATAGCTATGTAACAGACGTGGGTTTGAAAAAAAAAATCGCAGGGAACACAAATGTCATACGATGACACGATTGACAAGTAACCAGTATCCAGCAGAATTAAAGCCAGAGTAAATGTGTCAAAACTTTTTGCTGGGTGCATTGGTTTCACGAAAAGTCGGAAATTTTATTTTGGTTTTAAGCTTGTTTAACAAGGTAAATTACAACAACGGACTACTAGAATCCCTCCAAAAAAATACTCAACGTGCTCTTGGAGCGAAATCACTGACCGAAGACAAAGAAATCTTTTCTTTAACGTCGAAATTACTTGAAATTACTGCCATACCTGAATGGCAAATCATGCTAGAAGGAAGCTGTCATTGATTATAAGTATCTTCAGCCTTCCGGAGGGTTTTGTGAATTTTGAGCTCAAAAGTATTGCCAAACCTGAGGTATTCCGATCTTTTTTACTCATTCAAATTTGATATCTAGTCATCAATAGTTCAGATCCCTGCCATAGTAACCTAGTACAGAAGCTTCTTCCTCCATTTGTTCCCCAGACTAAGTGGCAAATAATATCAATCTGTCGTGAAAAATTATTCGACGCTGCTGAGAACTTTCAAGTGTATTTTTCTCTAGAATTGTATCAGCACAACCACAGTTCTTACCCCCGCTAGCAGTGGTTGTTGCTTGTTTTATTTTTGTGGAATTTTGTTGTAATTTACCTGGTTGAAGAGATTCAAAAACTCATCTAATATTTCCAAGTCCTGTTCCGCCAGTTATACATGAACAAAACTTCACCAACAAACAATGGCTGACGGCCACATGAATCTTAGGTCATTGCCACAAATTTGTCGCATATTCATTGGCGACTGCTAATTCTATTTGTAACCCACCGGAGATTTCACTTCGACATAACAATATTTCTGAAACACTCTACATTCGTTGGTTTAAATGGGTCTTATAAGTTGAGAGCTTTCTAGAGGTTCTTGAAAGATGAATTCAGAAATTACTGGAACATTGTATGGAGAACCAATATCAGAAAGCAAAAACGGTAAAGTATGAAAGAGACTCAAGAACACAAATAACACAAGGATTTACACTTTGAAAAACTGCTTAAACTTTCGCTACAGATTTTAATTTTTGTGCCTGAGAACACAGGTAAAACAAACAATGGTTGTAGTAAAACAAAAGCCTTCTCATTGCCGGCCACTGTTTCCCTTCAGTTCATTTTGAATTCGAGCTTTAAGAACCTCGTTTCCGTGCTGGGCGAAACCTTCACAAAAACTTCTTTTCATTGTGACAACTGATACTAACGCATACTGTCTAGCAGTCTCGTGTTAGAATGACATTGGACAGAAAAGGCGCGAGTACATTCAGAGTTAGAAGTCACAAAATGTTGACGCGGAGTCTTGGATCAATCACACAAGGAAATTTTCAATCTTTTCACCACCAGGCCTAACGTCTCCCATAGACAACATCGCCTGGCGTAAACCATACTAAAATTGTCCGTTACCTAGAGAAAAATTGTATAGTACGTCGAGGACAGGGAGAGGGTTGAAATAGTCTTGAACCCTTTCACAACCAGACGTCTCCCACTGATTGCTCCGAGTGCCAAATTGTATGACATTAGCCAGTGTAAAACAGCAAGACGTTAAAGTAAGCTGAGCACGTCCACGGTCAGTAAAGGAGAATGAAATGTTAACTCGTCTGTTTAATGCTTCAAAATGTTGAAACTGCGACCAGACTGACTATAGCATGTTGTAAGTTTCTCACTTAACTCCTTCACTATCAAAACTCTCCCTTTGATTATTAAAATCGTCTGGCGTTAGCCAGAATAAAATAATCAGTCCTCCGTGGCAGTGAAGGAGACACATTTTCCTGCCACCGGGCATTTTTGTACGAGCAGTTGTAGCACTCGATTTCCCCAAAGGTTTCGCCCTTGTTGGGTACAAAGTCGGACAAACAAAGCATTTTTTACGGTTTCCTGTAGCTTTGTAGCGCAATAGTGGCAAAAAGAAAATATTTCGGACCTTTAGCCGAAGAACGTTGGAAACTTAATGAAGTCTCCACATCCAATCTTTCTTAATGAACTTAAGTGTTTCTGAGGACTTAAGAAGTCAAACTTGAATTAATGATAAAGGTTAAATTGTAAAAAATAACGAGCCTAGTTTGAGTCGTCTTTATTTAGTCTTTATTACTACATGGACGGTAGAGGACGAGGCGAGGGTAAGTATATTCGTGTTTTTCTATAGTAATTCACAGACGCACTACACAAGAACACAGCCTGTGAGGATCGACTTCGGTTTCGTTTCTCCAGTTCCGACAGTTCCCACCCATCAAAAAGGGGTGTGATCATACCAGACCGTCAGCTTCCGTGTAATTCTCCCCACCCTCCTTTTGTAATGTTTGGCGGTTCGTAAAGGAGCCAAAGTGAACTGTTGCGAAGCTTTATTAGATAGTATATTGCCCAATGGTTACATTCAAGATCCGACGTATGAGACTCGACAACTTTTCTTCGAAAATGTTGACAGAAACAAATATCATCTTCATCGCTGTCAAAATTTAGACAAACGGAGTACTTATGTCTTAGCAAGTGCTTTGAGATCAATGACGTAAAATTATGACTCGCTGGCTGATTCCTGCTCAAACCTTGTAGGGCCACATCCAGCTTGACACGAAGTCAACATTTCATTGGCACTAAACTGCGACACAAAACGTGTTTTTAAATGAACGCACGATTCTGGAACAACCACAACAAAAGGTTATATTGGGTGACCTCGGTTACGCTGAAGGTCCAGTATAATCCTCACCAAAGGTTGTATGTAATCCGCCGTACGTCTCGTATTATTTTTCGCGCGCACTGCTACACCAGTAACGTCAATTCGCAGAGAGACTGGGCGATTTTAGTTAACGTCTTCCACACGTTAACTGTTCGATCTGTTTTTTAACTGCAGTTGGGAATTTAGAATTATCCCAAACAAAACTCGGCTTCCGGGGTCATATATCGGGAAATGACTTGACAAAAAAGCTTGTCAACAAGACTGAAAGCCATGATATCGCTATCTCGGCAAGACACACAGTAACGGTTGTGGAATGAAGCAAACAAGTTCGCTCTTGTTTAAATCTGCAGCTGTTTACTGCACTCAATTATACAGAACAAAGACGTAGTCTGGTAATAAGTGCTTGCAGCTTCATAATCTTAGCCCTTCTTTGGAGATAAACGATCTTACTGAACGGTGTTTCGTAATATTAGTAAAATAACGCTACCAAGTTCGTATAATTCTGTAACAAGTTGCCCCTTACACTAAATTTTAACCGACTTTATACCCGAGGCTCAAATTAAGGATTTAAGAGACGGTATCGTTTGCCACATATAAAATATCTTTGCTAGCTTGATGGTAATGAAGTATCTACAACTTAACCAGCAACTCATAATTATTAATGACAAATAAAAGTAAATATACACTTTACCTTTCAAGTTCACAGCAACACTGCAGTTTGTGTTCACAAACACATTAAATCCGAGGAATCGGTTCTTGGACGAACTGTCAGGGATTATATCGTCTACGTCTCGACAACTGAACTGTTATGAAACAACAAAAGAAGGAAGTCGAATACATCCGATGACAATATTTCAAACACATTTCCGCTTTGCACCACAGGAACTGTGCTTCTCCTCTTTTATGGGCAGGAGATAAACATACACGAGTTGAGTGGCTTCGGCTGGGCTGTGTGATCAAAGATTTACCAACGGGCACTTTTTAAATAAGTGCTTTTCGTCAACAAATGGTAACTTGTTGCCGAGATACAGTTTTGAAGATCTATTACCTTGCGATACACGAACGTTCTTGTCAACATGATATGTTTTTTACAACCTCCTAGAGGTGGCATTGACGTAGAAGAAAGTGAAACATAATCCTTCCATGAATTAGGCCAGCAAAACGTCATCCGTCGTCTGTCGGTAAACTTTCGTTCGAACAACAATTGACTCGTTTTACGGCCAGACATTGTTTCGTCCGTAAGTTACGTGCGATTTCATCTTCAAGTCGCGTTCCACAACGCCCGCTTTTAGTCGACCAGTTTGTTCCACTGTATTAACAAAAGAGCTAAATCATCTCAAATAGACTTTACCAAGAAAGAATTAATGAATTGGTAACTTTAGGCTAACTACGTATTTAGGATAACTGCGTATCTACTACCAACTTCTATGAATATTAACCAAAATTAAAAACTAATTTAATGTAGATATGCTTTCTCTGGAAGATTAGACTGCTCCTGTCAACATTGCTTATTTTTGAATAATTATTATCAAATATAATATATCCAGTGTTATGTGTAATGTCTGTTCGTCAATTTGTCACCAAATATGTAATATTTTATGACCTTTTCCAAGTGGCTTCTTGGCATTTTAGCTATTTGGTTATTTCAAGAAGCCCCTACCCTATAAATTATGATCTGTTGGCATTAACTTTACACAATTGTAACTTAATAGGGTAAATAACAAACTCTTGTCTTGTCTTGTCTTGCTATATAAAGTGTAACTAGATGAAACGCACTTATTTACAACGCTGTAAAACGGCTCATATACTGTGTGTGCACATGTCACTCCATTGTAATAGACTTATCTGTTTTTTCATTCGATTCATTGTTCTAAACGGCGAATAACCTTTCACCTCCAGATTTTTTAAAAAGAAACCATAAATTTTTCAATCTATTCAAAATCCTTTGAAAATCTATTGAAATCTGTTTATGGGTCCAACTTGCGTACGTTAAATCGCATTTATATGCTTGGTTGGAGGTTAAAGGATGCCAATGGTTTCAATATGGACTTTCCATTTTATGTCGAATTTATTTTGAAGAAAAAACACAATAAAAGAGGCCAAAGAAAGACGTAGAAAGATCCGGTTTTCTGAGAAAACACACAATTTGGTTTGTTTTAATCCGGTTCCAACTATTTTTTATGTCTGTTCCACGCCTTCTAATCCAGATCCAGACCCTGACAAGGAAAGTCAGGCAAGGAAGCGATCAGAAAGCGGACGTGGAACTGGACTACGTGTATACCAGCATGTAATCGTGGTCTACCGTGCAGGGTTTGTGTGTTGTATCAATGTAAACATTATATAAAGTCGAACGCTGCGACGGCAGTGTTATAAATGGTGAGGGCTGGTTTTTGATCGTCTAGGATGTTATAGTCTTGAGAAAGACTGTTGTTGGTGACTGCCGTTTTGACGTCCCCAGCGAGGGTTATCATCAGAGCCAAGTGATGTTTGTCAGGTTCGCGGATTTATCCAAGCGAACTGAACACTTCCCTCTTGATTCTGAAGATGACGACCGCCGTGATCGTAGAAACGTCACTCACTAAAGATAGTCTTTTTCAAGACTACAATAACAGATTTATCCTCCCAGGCTGGAATTATTTACAGTGTTAAGTGGTGTAGTGGGCACTATTGGCATCAAGTGGCAAACTCAACTTGTGGTGATTTCCCGACCCATTGCCGACTTGAAGAATACCAAAAATGGTTTCAACGACGTAATTACAATATTCAGTGGTTAAAGGATTGTAATGCCCTTTGTGACATTTTTCAATATTCATATTTATATTAATTTTTTTTCACTCCATCACAATTTGACGCCCCTTGCTACTTCACTACCGACAGCGATCGCCTGCCAGAGAAAGACTTCCAACACATTTTGGTACCTATGTGTTGATGGTACCTTTGTTATTGTCTATGGAGGGTGATTAAGGCTAACACCGGGGGTGTTGATCAGTTTACTACACGTGTAACAGCTGACTGAAGTGTTTTGATTCTCCTACTTTTGTATACCTTGGATGTATTGCAAATGTTCCCGGTTGGGTCTTTAAATAGATAAGTCTAAAACTCGAGAATGTGCTTTCACCCAATACAACTCCCTTTTCATGTCATCGACTGTAAATGTCAAATATTCATTAAATATACCTTAATCGAAATAGGTTTTTCGTACCGATGGCGCCTCCAGCTTGGTAACCAATTTAAAAATCTTCCTTACTATCACATTTTAAATACATCGCACCCACTGAACTTCTTCGCTTATATACATCTTTTTATCTGATGATGTCAGAAATTTGTAACCAATCTGAAAGTCCTCCCATATTCCAACCTTAAAACCTATTTAAAGATCTTCCTTTCTGTCACGGTTAGACTGCACCAGTACACGAGTTCAACAGCATTCTTGAAATAAATTTTTCCCTCCGATAATTTTACCAACTTTGTTACCTATTTAATGGTTTTACAAGTGACAACTTTTTTACAACAACAAACGTTGCACGTTACCTTGACGCATGTTACCAGTTATTTGTGAACTTTAAGCAAAGTTTTGCTGCGGGCAACACGTCGGCTGTTGCGGAAAAAATTGTCTCCTGAAACATCAACTTAAACAGACTACTTTCCTGTCACATTTCAGCTTATGAATAGGACAAACGGTTTCGAAGTCTAAGAAATACCAAGAGTTTCCTCTCCTAGCAGTGAAAGTCAGTGGCGGGTCGTTCAAACATCAACTTAAAAGACTACCTTCCTATCACATTTCACCTCATGATTTGGACACATGGTTTCGTAAATTTTTCCAGAGAAATTTGGAACGCTCTCACGAATACAAACAGTTTCCTCTACCACCGTGGAATGTGGATATTTCCATGTTAAAAAGAATTTTCCTCCGTTTAAGGTGCCAAGTTTGCAACCTATTTGAAGGTTTTCCATTCTCGCTCGTTCTGTTAAACACTTTTGTCGACACAGATATTCTCTGGCGGTTTTGTCACCAACTTTGTAACCTATCAAGAAGACTTCCTTCTTTCAACTTTTTGGGCAACATTCCAGAGATGCTTCAAAAGTAATATACAAAATTCATGTTCGGACTGCCTAGAGATATTCAAAGATTTGGTTTCGTCTTGTGCCTTACTACTTTCACATTTCCTAGGATTCGAAATATTCCCCACAAATCTTTCAAAACATCTAGAAGGCTCACTATAGTTTTGCTTATTTGAAAATTATATTGCAACAAATCCGGTATCTAGAGTGTCCAGGCTAATAACTGATTTTTTTTATTATATAATAATCTTTTAAAGGTCATTTAGATTGTTCTTGGTATTTCCATAGCAACATGATAGCCTCTATCATGCAAACAATATCCACAAGAGCTTCTGTAACTCCTAATTGAAGCTAGTGACTTATTTTTTTATAGTTTTAGGACAATCCGTGCCTATTATGAAAGTTTAACAGTAGTTTTTAATGTTTTTAACAACTACGTACAGTTTATAACGTAAATTTTGATAATTAGATTTGGTGGTATTTGTAGAAATATTATCTATGTAAATACATGACAATACAGAGATTTCCGTGATGGTAATCTGGTACAGAAATGCAAACCTTCTTAGTGCAAAAAGAATTACATAATAATGGGCAAAAAATAGTTCGAATTGAGATCAAGACTGATCACTTCTGTATTCCACTTAGAACTGAAGTCCTATCGGAACAAAAGAAAAAACATCGAAATTGGTTGGTTTGATTGTGCCCTCGACAATCAGTGTAGATCCCTTGACGAGCGTAATATGCTAAGTATAGTTGATGGAACACCACGTTTTATTTTAATGCTTCAAAGGATTGAGCGTAATATGTTTGACAAGTTTTATAAATAGATGTGACCAGCTCAATGATGCAGTAGATATCCTTCGCGATGTAAAAAGTCGGCGCAGGGTTACTTTTCAAGAATGATAAAGTACTGGGTCAGTGGTTTTCAATAGTTGTCTGGTTTTGAACGTCGGCTGACGCCATTTGCAAGGATTCGGAATCTTCTACAACATCGCATTTCCTTTGTCAAAAATCCGCCTCTTGTCCATGTAAGTGACGCATTCCTCGGTCCATCTGTCAACAGCAATTTTCGAACCTTTCGCGTACCTCTCTAGGTATCCAGATCTTATGCATCCAGCTAGATTAGCTTCCTTACAGTTATTCTGTGTGGAATTTACCTTCTGTTTTTGTTATGAAGTATGTAATATTTTTGACATTTACAACAAGGTAATAAAGATTGTATTACATTTGTAATACCATGATCGCCTCGTTTTCTATTGTTCTCAGAGGGAATTTAAATCCCGTATTGTCCTCATTACACATGCA
>JBAHVQ010000054.1:281483-298781 GCA_036872915.1 Nanipora kamurai
CAGATCTTGACGATTCACGACCTGGTGTTATTGCTCTGAAACAAAGAGTGTTCATCTATCTTGCGAAGATTTTGCTCGGAACTTTCCTATGCCAAGGCAAGCTAACTCACAGGGAAGTATGCACGGAAAGTGACCGTGAGGAAGCCGATAAAATGCTGGAAATCGTAGCTAAATCGCGTGATAGTCAGGGAAGACCGATGACGTCGCTATGTGACTGTGAGTACCTTTTGGTAAAATGTAAACAACACAATCGAAACTATGAAAAGTTTGAAGATCCAAAATATCTTGAATTAGCTCAGAGAAAGTGTGAAGAATCTTTAGAGATTGCCCAAGAGAGAAACTTTAAAAATATTTCCCACTTTGCTAGGGCACAACTGAGTTATCTTGAAGATCAGTGGCAATCAATCAAAAAGTCGCATGTGCCTCAAGCAAGAAGATGTTAACGAAGAACTTGTTTGAAATGAATAAATACATATCGATCTGATAAATTTTCAATAGTACCCAGAAACAATTAAAATCATCGTTTTTCAGTGCTTCTCCGCTGGAAAGGACCCACTTGCAATACGTCAAATTAACCGGTGGATTTTTGGACCGGGGTGTAATTGCGGGTGTGTTATCAATCCGCGAATAACAAGCACATATTCAAATGACCTTACTGTGATGATGTGACATATGCTAATCACGTTTGCTATTTAGAATAGCTAATCAGATTTAAATTCCTGCAAGTAAAACAAGTCGATCACTCGAGGAAACTTTGCTCGTAGCTCGTCTCGTGACTAGATACAGAAGTGGTCGACTTGTGGCAAGTCTACAGGGCTAGATGGAATGATTATTTTCTATCATAAAGTTTTAATTGTACGACAGTAAGTTTTAACCTTTTTTAAGAAAAACTTTGGTAAAAGTCAGTTTTTGACAGACAAGAGAATATCAGCGAGTGATAAACTAATGAATGTAAACTTGTCATTGTAAATAAAGTAGATTGTATGCGTGTCTAGTAGTGAAAAGTAATTGAATCTCAAACAGCACTTACAGGTAAGCTGTTATTTTAGCTAGATAACTTAACGCATCCGTGGCTCTATGTCGAGGGAGAGTAAGAAAGATATAGACTCTGTTCAAACCAAATTAGTTCGTATTATTTTCCGACTTCGTTCACAGTTGATCCAATCCAACTTTAGCTCTCTCCAGGCCACGTCAAACGAGTGGACGCGAATCCAGTCCGATTGCGTTCACCGTAGGGAAATCTCAGTCCAAATCGAGTCCGCTGACATGAACGCACCGTTAAGATACGGAAGGTAGAGTCGAGCGATAACCTCCGCTTCCTATTCTTCCATGAAAAACGATTCTCCTTTTTGCGACAAGAAATGGAGAGATAGATAAGAGAAAGTTGCCGCATAAACTTAAAGTATGTTACCATTTGTCGGTTGTAATTTTAGTCCGAATCCAAAAATGTCTTCCACTGTAACAAATATTTTGAATCTGACTGATTTTCTTCCAAGCAGCCCCCAGAAATCTTTCCAACAAAACGTGTCAGGTGATAACTGATTTACACATTGTTTTTATTCGCGTGGTTTATGTTAAAATGCACTCAACAGGGCATCTATTGTGCCCTGCTGTTTTAAGCGTGAGAAAATCTTAAGCCCGTAAGGATAATTTCGACAGTATTTCTTTTTACCAATTACTGCTGTTATAAATAATTGTTTTTCTTTCAATTTTTTCCAAGTAATCAAGGCCAGAAATTACGGTCAAGCAAATTTGCTTCCAACGTGGTTTAGAAAAATTCAGGGTAAATATAGAAGGGAATTTACTTAATCTTTGAATGTACTGATTCCTAAGGTACATTTCCGAAACACTCAAGCAGTGTCAATCACTTGGTCTGATGATGAATTTGTAATAAATTCGAAATATTACCATTTAAACATTCTGTCTTGTTTTTTGACTCATATCTTGAGTTTTACAAGATGATTTTATTCGGTGTCTGTTTTTTTTATAAGTCATTTAGGATTTCCCTTATCACTGCTCACAACTTCATTAACTAATTAATTAGGAATACAAACTCTCAGTCTCCGATATTCCAATCATCCAGTCGTGCTTACATGCAGATCCATCGACTCACGGTATTCCACTGATAACAATGAGTTCACTATGATTTCATTCGAAAATACCAAACGACACAGAATTCCCCCCCCTCTGTTTTGACGAAAACCACAACGAACCGACGACTTGACGGTAAAATTGAAAAAGGAAATAAATTTAATCCAAGGTGCGAATACTTCCTAAATTTGCAAGAGTAGCTGGGACAGGTTAACCAGTTGTTTATACACGCATGTTATGCTGTGATTTGACAGTCCGTACAGCGTTCCACACACGCCGCACTGAGGGCTTGTTATTTGGAACCAGGGGCCGCGGAACCGGGGGGCACTGTGGGCAGGTGCCCCCCCTTTTTGTGTGAAGGAAAAAAGTGCCCTTTTCCTGCAATGAACTTGCCCTTTTTAGTACAACGTTTCATAGGAACTTTACTGTATTGTTGAGTGAATGAGTGGCAAATTTCACAGCAGCATAATTTAAGACACAAATTCACATCTTTTCTGTCTTGATTTAATTATTTAAACCATTCACGTAAATAATCTGTCATAGTACCTGGGATTTTTGCAAGAATATTCGAACATTTCCGCAGGGATGTTCAAATATTTCTATACCTACTCGTCTTATCTGGATAATTTTAGTCTCATAAAGGGCGCTTGACTAATGCGAGCTGGAGCAATAGACTATATATATATATAGTCCTTTGCCCCCCCCACTTCCGAGGAGCTTCCGGGGCCTCTGCTTGGAAAATGCCCAGGTGGGATCTTTGTTCTTAACGTTGCTCCCCCATCTAGTTTAAATCCGAGTTTAAATGTCAGCTTTGCAAATATAAAATTACCTACAACATTTGTATATCAAAAGCAAACAGTTTAATTTGCTTGCTGTACGAATATCGTAGATAACTGTGAATTCGGATTGCATAATCTGTTGCTATACACAAAAATCTCAAATTTGCATAGCATGACCTGTCACTTTGCTTAGCTTGGTGAACTTCGCATAGCTTGTATTTATTCACTGGTCAGTTATGCCAGCTTATGGATCGCCGATTGGATAAATCTAATTTTAATCAAGTCAATATCCGTTTTGTTTGCAGATAATCTGATTACTTGGTCAAAACAAGGATCTATACTTGATTGTTTACCTCACAGTGTAAAAATAACAGACTCATAGAAGTACACAAATTATCTTCAATGGAAACGACTTTGCAAATCGAATTTTCTTACGAGAAGTTAAAAAGCGATAAGGAAAGGAACAAGAGACTGGACGAGTTCGTTCATGCTGTTTGTGCTCTCTTCAATACAAACGGTGGTCGAATTACCTTACATTCTGGTGATGAAACAGAATGTTATTCTGACGAAAATCTCGACCACATCACAAAAAGGATCGAACAAAAGCTGTTTTCTTTATTCGGAATGATCACTGTAAAGAAAAACTTCAGACTAGAGCACATGTCGGACACGGAACTGTGTTTTGATGTCGAAGCATGGCCATCATGGCGTCAGCCATGCACGGTGAACTATAACTTGTATTATCCAAGTGAGACACAAGTGATACAGGTTCTTTCATCTGAGCCATTAGAAGAGGTGATTGATATAATTGAAGGTAAGAGCAGAACGTTTGAAAACAATGCTGTAATTGGTCATCATCATCGACATTTTGTCTTCGGGGAACCAGTCGCCTTGCGAGAATCCAAGAATACACAGCTCAAGAAGCTGAATGACGACAAATCAACGAAATGCAATCTTGCTTCTCGGATGACAAATAAGAGTAATAAGTTGACCTATTATGTCTCAGCCTTTGCAAACTGCGAGGGAGGTCACATCTACTATGGCATTAAAACCGAGGAAGGGACCAATATTGTTGAAGGAGAACGTGTGGAAGACGAGGAAAAAATAATCAAAGCGGTGAAGAAATTGCTTGAAATTAAGATGTGGTGGTGTGAAGAAGAGTGTGGTGCTCCGGAGAGAGGGAGGCATTGGGATATCTTCTTCGAACGGGTGTTGGAGGTCGGTGGAAGTGATTCCAGGTTTGTAATCGTTATTTCCGTTGCTCCTAGTCCACGAGGAGTATTTGCTGAGAAACCGGAAAGTTATCATGTCGTCGACGGAGAAGTAAAGAGATTAGATCATTCGGAATGGAGCAGGAGATTACGTCAACATCGAATTTCAGACAGACTTTCGGTAGTTGAAATCCAAACGAGTGTGGGGAGGTGTAGTTGGAGTTCTTCGCGCGCGAAAACAATGCACGAAGAGATGATTGACAAACTTGTGCAATACCGTAATGATGGTGACAAGCAAGAGTTTGAGAGGTATTCAACACAGCTGCAAGAGCGTCAAGACTGTACGTGTAATACAAAAATTATAATCCAGCAACAAGAATGTGCATATTTATTCAGAGAAGGTTTTTTAGAAAAAGCGGAACACAAACTTGAGGAAAATAAACCTCTTCAAAGGAAATCCCCAGATGCCTCAATATATGAATTTAGGACGTTGTACTGGCTGTGTGTCATTAAGCGTTCACTTGGCAAACTCCAAGAAAGCGTAGAACTTTTTACCGGTGCCGTACAAAGTGAAGAACTGACACAATCCATGCTCATTGGACCTTGGCTCTTTGTTCACAAGGCTAAAGTATTGGAGATAGATATTGCGGGAAGGTGTGATTCTGAAGAGACCAGTACTCTTCTAAAGGAATGCAGAGAAAGCTTACTAGAAGCCCTTAGACGAGCATCCATCCTTCGAGATTCAAGAGCTAGTGTCGTCGAATTGAAACAGAGAGTGCACATCCAGCTCGCCAGGAGTTTCCTCGGATTTCTCCTATACAGGGACAAATTAATCCCTAGGAAACTATGCACAGAAAGTGATCGCTTACAGGCTGATAAGATGTTGGAAATTGTGGACCGATCGTGCAATAGTCAAGGGTGGCCAATGACAAGGTTCTGCAAATGCGAATACCTTGTCGTAAGATCTATGCAAGCCATTCGAAACTGGGAACAGTTCAGGGATCCGATATATCTTAAATCCGCCCACAGCAAATGTAAAAAAGCTTTAAAGATTGCCAAAGAGAAAAACTTCAAAAGTATTTTATCTAATGCAAAGGCACTACTGAATTATGTGGAAGACCTGTCACAATCATCTAGATGAAAGAAAGACTAGGACATGTTGCCTAGTGCGAGTTCTTTTTTTATATTCACGGCCCAAAACTATCGTGCTTCCACAAACTAAGAAATTGTTTACGTGGAGCGTGGTTAAAATGCAACTTACAGGTCTGATAAAATCTGACCATCCGATAACTTAAACACAACAGCGATGTGAATACGAGGAATCGCATCTTTACATTGAATATTGAGAAACAGAATGAAATATGGTAAATAAAACATTGATAAAATTTCAATGATGCCAATAAAGATTTGAAATTGTTGTCATGCTGTTGCTTTCGAATTTTAAAATATCTCTTGTTTGAGTAATTTTGAAACCCTCAGCGGTTACCGTTCTAGGCAACCTTCAGCAATTAGTTCCTAACATTAACTTTGAACTGCATCCCTGTCGCAAGGGATAACGAGAGAGTGAACACGTTTCACTCTCTCACGAAGGGCCTCAGCTTGAAGCGTTAGATTTTTTCTACATAAGTTCAGCAGGCTACTAACATTTGAACTTTCTACACTTTTTTTTTATAATTATACTGACTACGCAGCATCCTATTTTTTTACTGGTGAATTTCAAATTCATATGTTACCAATTGCTCATATTTACAAAATTAATTCTAAAGGAAAGAACTGTTGACATCGTGGGATAGTCTTTTTTTGAAGTCGTTGTCCAGACCATACTCAAACACCAGTGACCTATATATAATCTGGTAGGACTGCGATTGGAGACTTAAAAATAATCGCCAAAATGATAGAGTTCAGAAGGAAATAGAGGGTTTTTTTATTAGTGGTAGAATGCAATGACTAATCTGTCTTTATAGCAAGACTTTAGGCTCATCTAAGAAAGTCTTTTCACATCACATGTATGTAATGTAATGTACCACACACGAGGTGTATTTAATGAGCATATTCAAACACCGAGTAATTTGTTTGGATATCTGATGAAACTCGACTTTCGGGTGTATGATATTGCATCTCAAAAGAATCATTATTTGAACACTGAGAAAATCAAAGTGAAACTTGGCTTAATTAATGTAATTTCCTCCTCAGATATCCAAACCACGTCTCAGTAGTGATTTCCCTTGTGTTTTTCTCGTGAATATTAACGAATTTGAAATGTTTTTATGAAAACTTAACCTATTGACAATTTAAAAAATTTCAAGTTTTACACGGCGATGCGTAATTACCAAATATGTTTTGCGGAAGCCTCACGTATTTTTATTGGAGAGGCTGAGTTTATTTCCCGTGAGCTCGCGACTTCATCTGAGCTGTTGGGTGCTATGTTAACATTACATTATTAAGCATCTCCTGAATTTATATCTCTTCTTCGGTTGACGTCATCCAGCTTTATAGCGTCAATTAAGTAAAAGTCATAGAAATAATAAATCAAGATATTAGTGCGAGCCATGATTTTAAGATGATTGGGTCTTGTGGGTATTTCATGTCACAATGGAATCGCTGCTTTGAAAACTTTTTCTAAATCCATGTTAAGATTTATATCCAGTTCTTCGTCTGCTAATAAGCTTGAGTTAGGATTGTCTTAATACTTAGGTAAGGCATTTACATAAACTGACCACTCCAGAAGCTTCGGGTAACCTGAGCACGAATGCTGCTTCGCAAGGGTTTCTGGCATCATTTGGGTGGACGTGCGAAATTTAAAATGGCAACTTCAGTGCGAAAATACCATGCAAGCTCCACAAAAGTTTTCCGGGAAGATGATATACAAGGAGTAAGATATCCGCGGGTCAGTCTGAAAGAATGCGCTATTCCCCAGCACAGAAGATGGCTGTTATGGAGAGGGGCAAAAACCGGAGGCAGAAAACCGAAACTTATCGAAAGGTTAGTTGAGTGTGTAAAGCCGTTTTTTTTTTAAAAACGAATTTTAAATGCTGGAAACAATCAGCTTTAACCTCGAAATACGACGCCAACATGGACTTTGTTTTGAAGATTAGTCCACACAAAATATCGCAGAATGTTTACCACGGCAAGCCTGGACCAAGTTCTCCCTGAAGTTTCTGGGCGGGGTCAATTAAAAATGACAAGGATCCTAAATTTCAGCCTTGTGGAACGCGACATCGAACAGAATGTTGCTTCATCCAGACGTCATTGATTTCGCATGTTTTGCTTCCATTTTGAAATTAGGATTTAGGTTTTTCCTGTCCAGAAGGCTCCTTTTGGCAAGCCCAGTCGCCTGGCGTTGGTCAGAGTAAAATAATGGAAGACTTATCCGAACAAAGGAGAGTTAAATTGCCAAGTCGTATTGAAAAATATAGAGTAGTTTACCTCAGCTTCTAAGAAAACCAAAAGGGTTGGGAAACTGACGAAACTTAGATTTTGAAAAACTGACGTTTCGAGAAAAGGCCGTTCGTAAAATGTGCTTCTGTGTGAATACGAAAGGATGAGTAACAGAGCATATACAAACTTCATGCAATTTTGCCTCATATCAAATATATTTACAACTAATTTAATATTATATTTGCTCATTAATAATTTGAGAAAAATTTTAAAAAAATTAGGATTTAATCTGTTTCTGTGTACCATGATACAGAACAGATTAAATAAACATCCATTCTTTATCACGTTTACAGACACTAGTGCCTGTATCAACCAGTTTTGCAGCAGCTCTGGCACACTCAAATTGGTCTTTTACGGGTAGAAATAACTTGTTTTAACTTTTCTTTCTACTAAACATTAATCAATAATGTAGTAATAATGGTAGTAATAATTCGTGTCCATTCTGTATCGGGATATAAAGACACTTGGCTTTGCTTTGGGTCCGTATACCCCGGTACAGAACGCCTACTCACTTTGTACACACGAAGCTAAAAACTCATTAACAATTCTTGAGGAAAACACAAAGGACAATCATAACCGTGACATGTCTTTAAATGTGATAAAGACAAGCTTGTTTTTGTCGCTGGCTTAGAAAACTTTGATTTTCAAACTTTCTTTGTCGTTTAGCATATAAATAAAGTGGCTTTTGAAGCCTTTTAAGAACTCGTAGTACCGGTACCTGTTTTATCGGATCGAAAACTCTCGGCTTTGTTTCGTGTTTTACATCCAATAAAACACTCTTATTCGTTTTTTAAATAGCACACAAATATTAAATTTATCATAAACAGAAAAAAGAACTAGCTATTTAGGATAACGCGTAGGTTGAAATCTAGAATAAAAACTATACTAACCAACAAAAGTCGTTTTCAAAATATCAGAAACTGTACGGCATTCTAAATACGAGTATGCTACGTTCAATTGCATGCTTGAATGGTCAAAGAATGAGATTTCCATCAAGCGGAAGTAAACATACTGTACTTATGCATGAGCTTCTCAGAAAATCATCATAAAACTGTTCAATTTTGCGAAAAATGTTTTGAAACGGTTTTTTTCATTTGTTCAAGCACCTTCATCTACAAACCTCATCTATTAATCTTATAAGCGTTTCTCATGTTTCCCATGCTAAACGTTTCCGAGAAGAATGTGATTAGACTCAGCCGGCTAAACGGAATCATATGAACAAACTAAAGACGATCAAGTTACCAACTGGGCATAAATCGTCGGTGATAAAGACAGTTTGGAATAATAAATGTTTGACATTCAAGCATTATAAGCTGAAAACAGTTTGTATGGAGAAACAGTCTGGTAAATCGCGCTAAGGTATTCAAGATTTTCTTCCACGCCAAACAGCAAGGAGCAAAGTTAATGTCAACAGAATTTGCCTGCATGACGTCTTCCCATTGGGAGACTTTAAGAGGACCATATGACAGGTCAGAACACAAACACCCAGTTTATTGTGATAAAAAGCCGGTTGGTTTGTGATAGGGTTTGTTCCATTGGCTTATTCTGCATATTTTTACCTCAGCCGAGCAAAAATAACGCATAGTCTCTGCATAGTTCCACCATGCAAACGACGCTGAAGATCGAATTTCCTTGCACGATGCTAAAGAAAGATAACAAGGCGAAGAAAAAAGATAATAAACTAACCGAGATCGTTCGTGCGGTTTCTGGGCTTTTAAACACAAAAGGCGGACTAGTCGTCTTGTACTCAACAGATGGACCTTACTCTGCCGATGATGTCGACGACATTACTAGAAGATTGGAACAAAAGCTGGCTTCTCTTGTTGAAGATCTCACCGCAAGCGATATGTTTATTCGGGAAACAGTGCAAGACTCTGAAATTAGTTTTCGTGTTAAAGTTTTGCCTTCGTTGTCTCAGCCATGCACAGTGAACTATAACTTTTACTACCCGAGTGAGACACAAGTAATAAAGGTTCCTTCGTCAGTGTCAGTTGAGAAGGTACACGATATGCTCAAACGTAACTCCAGGAAGAGAAAGCCGCACGATCACCTGATAATTGGTTGTCATAAGCGACATTTTATCGACAGGGAAACAGTCGCCTTGCGAGAATCCAAGAATACTCAGCTCAAGAAGTTAAAAGATGAAAAATCCAAGCAATGCGATCTTGTCTCACGGATGTTGAATAACAAGCTAACCTCTTATGTTTCAGCGTTTGCAAACGGCGAGGGTGGTCATATCTACTATGGCATAAGAACCGATGAGAATGGTAATAATGTAGCGGAAGGAGAGGTAGTGCAAGATCGGGATAAGATAATCCAAGAAGTGGACAAAGCCATCAAACGTATGTCGTGGCCAGAAGAAGGCGAAGTTCCTGAGAGAGGCAAGCATTGGGAAATCTCCTTTGAGCCAGTGTCGGGGGTTAATGTGAGTGATAAGTTTATTATAGTAATTACCATTGCTCCTCACTCGGGAGGAGTGTTCGCCGAACAACCGGAAAGTTATCAAGTGGTTGACGGAAAAGTAGTTAAACTAGAATATTTGGAGTGGAGGAAGAAATTATATCAGCATCGAATTTCAAACAGATCGCACGTAATCGAGATGCAATCAAGTGTAGGACGCTGCAGTTGGAGTTCACCGGATGCATACGACGAGGACTGCAGGATCAATGACAAACTTGTACAACTTCGCAATGACGGTGACAAGAGTGGGTTCGACAAATACGTAGCAGAACTACAGGAATCCAGCAATTTTAATGCAAGAATTATAAGCCAGCAACAACAAGCTGGATACTTCATCCGAGGGGGTTATCTCAGGAAAGCGGAAGAGTTGCTGGAGAAGAATAAACGACTTTTAATAACATCTGCCGATGCTGCGATACTTGAAGGTCGGTGGTTGTATTGGATGTGTACTGCGAAGCGCTCACAGCCTGGCAAGCTCAGGGAAAGCGAAGAACTCTTTACCAGTGCCATACAGAAAATGCAATTACTACCAGCCTGTCTTGTTGTACCTTGGCTTTTCGTCCAGAAGGCGAGGGTACTAGAGACAAAACTCGGTAAACAATGCGAATGTGAAGAGGCTCGCAAGTTGATCGACGAATGTAAGGCAAGCTATTTAGAAGCCCTGAGAGAAGCATCAGTTCTTCAAGATTCATTAGGTGTGGTTGCACTGAAACAAAGGGTGCATATCAGCCTGGCCAGAGTATTCCTAGGATCATTTCGATACCGCGACCAGTTAACCCGCAAGGAAGTCTGCACAGAATCTGACCTGTTAGAAGCAGACAAGATGCTTGAGATCGTGGATCGGTCGTGTCATCGTCAGGGATGGCCAATGACGAGACTGTGCAAATGTGAATACCTTTTGGTGCGATCTGAACAAGATATTCGAAATTGGGAAAGGCTTAGGGATTCCAGTTACCTCAATTCGGCTGGCAGCAAATGTAAAAAGGCTTTGAAGATTGCAAAAAAGATAAATTTTAATATTATTTCCCGTTATGGAACAGCACAGTTGAATTATCTAAAGGGCCAGAAGCGGGCAGACATTGTCACAAGTTCCTGAAGCTTTGAATAGCCAACGTCCAGAAAGGTTTTTTAAAATGCTTAAAATGACAAGTTTGGAAAATTATAAGTTGAAAAGCGACAACAATAAACTGAATGTGAAGGATATTTACCCTGGAAGAAATGTACGAATTTGTTG
This sequence comes from Nanipora kamurai, assembly GCA_036872915.1. Classification (NCBI taxonomy): domain Eukaryota; kingdom Metazoa; phylum Cnidaria; class Anthozoa; order Scleralcyonacea; family Helioporidae; genus Nanipora; species Nanipora kamurai. The sequence continues at coordinate 292,697 of JBAHVQ010000054.1, forward strand.
CTGACATGTTGTTGTTCACCTTCTGTAAGAAAATGGACTAGACGCAGTGAGAACTGTAAATAAATGCGCGGTATTTATAATGTAAGGGCTTTAGAACTTTAGAGCAAGGGTATTCAAGTAACATTTCAGAAGGTCCAGTCAAGCAGGTTTTCTACAAAGCCAAGGTCTCACTCTGAATCGTCTTTTTCGTATTTGATTTAACTCGTTATCTTTACCGATAATGACCGCGGCGACCTTTTCTCGCGGGAAAATCACCCTAATCTGCTCAAAATTCAGGCAAATAGGTAAAAACATTGAAAACGTCGCATTTTCGCCTAATACTGACAAAATGTACAGATTTTGAAGACTTTTTCAAAAAGTGCACGGCTGCGCCCCATTCGTTTAAGAAATTGCGAGATTTCAGCATTTTTTTAAAGAGACGCTTCAAATAGGTATTTAGCTGGATCCAGAATTGAACTGCAGTCCACTTGAATACTGCTAATTTGGACGAAAACTTAAGATTCAATTAATAAAGCCATTCCCAAAACATTGCATTATAAAAAGTTATTTGCAAGTGGGGTCATGCTTTTCTCTTTTTGTATCAAAGGGAGTCAATGTTTTGTTCAAGTTAGTGATAAATTTTGCTAGCCAAATTCTGTACATACATAATGAATTGTCTTTGAGCTTTAAAATTATCTGGCTGTAGGAAGCATGGGGGTCTGCACCTGCCAAAGGTCAAGAGAGGGGTCTGAGTCCCCCGAAGTATTTGATATCATCACACAAGGTTTCTGATAGCAGTATAAACACCTCTAAAAAATATCATGGTGTTTATAGATTGGTTTTATTGATACATTTCATATAGTAATATATGTTCAATTTTAATATCATCAGTGTATTTTTTCAGTGCTGATATTCCTGAATTTTCTAGACTTTCAGTTTGAAGAAGAGTATATTATTTCCTAAACCAAATTGCTGATTGCATCCTACACCATGTTAGTTATTTAAGACATCCTTTGAAATGTAGAATCCTTACCTGGTTTGGAAGACCCTTTGTCAATTCCAGCAGCCTGTTTTAGGAAGTATGACACTGGTGGTGTTGTGGTTTCAAAAGAATAGCTTCTGTCAGCCTGTCAAACCATACAGTCAGTTTTGAAAATACAAATTTATTACATGTTTATGGAAGTTGATTGTCCACGTTAGTGTAGTCTGGAGAAAGACTGTTGGTGGAAGTAACTGACATTTCTATGGTCTTAGTGGCAGTCATCTTCGGAGTCAAGTAAAGAGTAAATGTCAGGTTTGCCTATATTTTGTGTATGGTTTGTGAAAGGCAAACCTGACATTTACTTTTCACTTGACTCTGAAGATGACTGCTGCTGAGGCTGTCTAAACTTCAGTTACTCCCACCAACAGTCTTTCTCAAAACTATGCTAACCTGGATGATTAACTTCCACAAACATGCAACAGTTCTCCCAGGTTAAACCATTTACTTCATACAAATTTATGATTTTGCAGGGGCCATTTACATGGACTGAGTTCTCCCAGCTGGATAAGCCAGGATGGCATGTTTATATGGACAAAATTTTTATCCTGGTAAGGAGAGATCCTTGCATTAGCTGCCGAGATTTTGGTTAATCAAGTTACCCCTTTACATCATATAAACACACAAAGGCAACATAATAGGCAACAGGACCTCCATGGTTGAATTTCCTGGCCAACAGGGACATTACTTGATCCATGTAAACAACTCCCAAATCACATATACCGGTACTGATTGCATTCCTTGGGGTGTTGTTTACGTTGTTCAGCTTATTTGAAATTACAATCCCAGAAAAGCAATGATGGACGAGGTTGTAAAATTAGAATGTGACAAGGTTGTTTGGTACTTTACATGTACAGGATAATACATATAAATATATAGTGTCTCAGATATTCATGATCTTATGACTGTCCAACTTAAATTCATCCAGAAAAAACTCCTCTAAAGCAGGCTTGAATTGTTGATGCTTTTCCTAAAATGTGCAGCATATAACATGTTTATATTTTCAATGAAAAAGCTACTATTGTATTACTGTATGTACAATTTAAATTATAGCAGCTCAGAGAAGATGAATTGCCTTTGTCTACCTTAAATGTAATCCGAGTTGGAATTGGGACACCAGGTTTAATATCTTTTGTTCGGTCATTAAATTCTTTACAAAACTGTGCAATATTAACTCCTTTCTAGAAAATACAAATATTGAATAAAAAAATTATGGCTAACAAAGATATGTAACATCATTAATAAAAGCATCAATGATACTATTTGGCAAGCAGCTGACATTTTCAAAATCGGCATACCAACTTGGTAAGAATTCATTCAGAAAATTTACAAGTTCAATTTGTCTTCGTATTTTTTCAACCCACATTTATGGATTTTCAAGTTGTGTCTTTTTTGGATTTTGCTTTGTTTTATACAACTTGGCTACTTAATCATGTTTTAAAATTTTTTGTTAGGGTTAAACAACTTGTATGTCACATTGTGTGTCACATGTGAGTTAGATTGAGGGTTACAATTAGAGTTTGAATTAAGATTAGAGTTACGAATAATTTGTACGGTATTTAGTTAAATTTATAAAATGTCGTACACTGTAGCAGCCCAGAGCGTTGCTAACAATACTAGAAAAAGAAAACCTATCGCAGCCAACTGCTGTGAAAATTACCTGTCCCAACTGTGGTCCCAACGGTGGAGATGGAGATGCTTTTCCAGCAGGGATATATGTACGCAACCTTCCAATAATTTCACTAGATTTTCGTGCAGCTTTTGCCGCCATCTTCAATTTCAAACCGCTGACCCAACGAAAACACTATGAATATTTTGCGCACAAGCAATGCTTGACATTGGTTTGATTTGTTTTGGCGGGAAAATAAAAAAAATCAAATATGGCGTCGAAAACAATCATCTTCATGAAAATAAAACATCTTTTAGAATTCCTGTTTGTCGAACATGAACAAGAGTTTATTCAGAAATCACAATAATGAGTTACAGTGCTCGTGGGAACTTTTGGAGAGGGAGAGGGTATAATTTTCGCGGTAACAGGAGGGGACGTGGAAGTAGAAGCGAGCGCGGTAGAGTAACAAAACAAAAGAGTACGACTTCGTTCTCCGTTTTCACGCGAATGTGATTTCTTGATATTGTTGAATTTGTTTTCTACGCTAGGTGGATGTAGTCCAAGCATTAGAGCCTCTAGTCAAACCACAGAAACAAGGAATGTGCCTCGTCAGACAACACTGATCAATTGTCCTTACAAAAATTGGCATGTTTATTTTCCAGATGACGGTAAAAACAGACTACTTTAAATTTATTGTGAAACACTTACATTCAAAGTTACATAACTGAGAAAAACTTAAGGATGTGACATATTAAAATTACTTTTATTATAGTCAAATCTATAATATACTTGCATGCATGCATACATACATACATATAATATATATATATATATAATTAAATATTTCAAAACTAAATTAATTAATTAGTTATATAATTCAAAGATATTACCATACATGAGTGGTATCATAATATATAGTAACACAAAGTATAGATATACAGTAATGTGATATAATATACATTTATTACATGGCAACATTTGTTTTCTGTTCTGTATGCAAAATGACACATGCAGATTAGCTGCCTAGTTGTGCAATAAGTTTTTCATACAGACTGGCTAGCAGTTTGAGGTGCGAAATGTAAATGATTTTAATGATTTATACGTTTTCAGGCCACACAATAAATTCCTTATTAACCCTGTTTGTTTGGTTTGTATGGGAAAGTATTTACACACAGACCTCCCTCCTTTGTCACTCGGTCTGTGCAAAATCCTTGGACAAATAATTTCCTGTACAGACCTCACACTTGATTAATAATAGGAATACAGTATTATGATCTTATATATTAATTTATGAATTATGAATATTATGATCTACATATGTGAAGATAACTTTTATATATAGTTGACAGAAATGTTGCTTGGGGTTTTGCATGGTGGCATTTAATAAATGCTTTATGACTTTTATGTATTTGCAGCATATATTCCAAACTCATCTATTGCCCAAAAAGTGCACACTTTTCAAACATATGTTGAGAATTGCATTGAAAATTACCCACAGGTATTTAGAGAATGTTTATTTTGTTTCACTTGTGTGATTAATTACCCAATATTTTTGGACCACCCTGATACCATGTTGTTTTAATGACTTTACTCTTGGTTTAACTTGCCAAGCAGTGTGAGGAGACCTCTTCGTCAGCTTAGTTGTCAATGAGCTAGTCTAGAAGGTTCTTAATCCATCATTAACCAATTGACTGTTCAAAAATGGTCCTTTTATTTTCTTACTCTAATGTTGTATAATTTATTTATTGAGGGCAAGGCCTCTAGGCTAGCTTGGTTAGCATACTATGTGATAAATAAAGACTTGTTTCAGAGACTTGGTGAGGGTGACTGCCCCCTTAATGATTATTTCCAAGAATAATTTCAAGGAATGCTAAAGTGGCTAAACAGTAATAAGTCTACAACATTGTCCAATGTCAGTTAGAATTATTAGTTGTAAGATGTGCTAATGGGCTATTTTATTTACCCTGGAGTTCAAAAGTAAAATGGTCAAAATATCTCATACAGTACCATCTTTGTTCCCAGTTTCTAGGAATCAGAGACCAAGCATAAAAAAAACTTAGGAAAAAATTCACAACTGATTACTGCCCTCTCCCCCAATATGAAGTGTACACCACTTATGTGTTTCTTGGTAAATAAGGGAGAAGATAATAACCAGGCTTAATATAATATGGCAGTGCTCTGTAGGATTTTGTTGATTACCATCTCCATCTGCCCCATTTGCTTACAGGGATCAACTTAATTCCTTTACTTTAGATCTGGCTATTTGGATGTCTTGAGTAGGTTACACAATGAACTGTGAACCTTAAAAATATAGTACTTAGTTCTAAAATCTGTTTTTTGCAGTTCAGTTGGTATTTGTGGTGAAACAAAAGTGTTCTACCAGTCAGAGTTTATGATCAAAAGATAAAAAAATACAAAAATAATAAAAATAATTAGCAATATTCAATTTCTACATTTCCTTATGGATTTGTAACTATATTTTAAATGTGTCAATTTTTTCTGAGGCTAACTAGAAATTTTTCTGCACCAGTAAAGAAAAAAGTTGAATTTCTTTAATCAGCATAAATTGGTGAAAGCAAGTTTCTCTCATTGCCATCACCTCTTAACATTTTCTTCCAACTCTGGGTCCATTGTGATGTGTTTCTCAACAAACCATTTCTGTCCTTCCATAACTTAGTGTTATATAGGCTGCAATTACAGTACCATGTCCTTTAATGCATATCTGTATGTACTTCTCTTATAATACATGTTATTTTGAATTCCATAGGATGAAATTGAAGCAAAGGGGTCAATGATTTTTGATTTTAAAGAGCTTGTTTCAAATGCAGGTACAGAAAACCCAAATAATCAATCCACTTATCCCCGTATGCAGCTGACATTATGAGTGCTCAGTTGACACTCTTAACCATATTGTTTTTCATTTCAGATGTTCTTGAAAATATACCTAATTTAGCTGCAGAGCTCAAAGATACACCAAACAAAATCATTCAGGCCCTAAGCTTGGCTGCTTTTCAGGTGAATTCTATCAGCATACAATTAAAATTGATCTTGATAATATATATATGTATATAATATAAACCATAAAAACTCTTTACTTTTAAAAAATGCCCCAACATTTTGGGACATTGCCCCAAAATGTTGAGAGTATTTTTAAAAGTAAAGAGTTTTTTCCAGTTTATATTATATTTATATTTAAACTTGAGTTTCAAGTTGGTTTTTGATAATATATATATATATACATATACATATATATACACATATTCCGTCTGTAGTTAGATACGCTCTATGGCTTTTAGGTCACATTGAGCACTCTGCAGGATGAGCCATTGCCACTTTGCATTGTGCGCATGCTCACTGCTTGCAGTTAGAGCACTCTGGCAGTTGGCTTTGATGTCCCACATTTGTGAGGCATCAAAGGTGACTGTAAATAACAGTTACTTTCATCCTGCTCATCAGCA
>JBAHVQ010000054.1:298881-328110 GCA_036872915.1 Nanipora kamurai
AAAGAAAAACTAAAAAACATCGTGAATTTTATGAGAATTATATGCCTACTAATTTTATCAAGATCTTTTGGTAATATATATATATATATATATGCACACACATACTGCACGGACATGCACACACATATATGTATATATGTGTGTATATTTGTGTCCAGTGCATTAACATAATTTTTTATTGTTTAATATAGTTATTATTGTCTGACCAAACCGTTCATTGCTTGAATTATCAAAAAAGTAATGGCGACAAACTAACTTTGTTTGCTTTAATCACATGTACAGGTATAAGAAAATTGAAATAAAATCTAAGTAGCTCTGGAATTAGAGGTGTACTGTATTTAAAAGCTTAAGGCAGTGGCGTTGAATGGGAAAGCAGATGGGGACATGGGGCTCAGGCACCTTGATTTGGAGATACCATTACTATATCAGTTCCAGGAAAAACCAAACAGCAATATGGTAAATTAACAAATTCATAGCCTTCAGTTTAACCCAGCAAAATATTAAATAAATCACCAGATTGTTTACCTTAACTGCACTTTAAATTTACAAGAGTTTGACAGTTTATTCTACTTGCTTATTAGTTCAAACAAGTGAAATGCATCAGCTGGATCCATCTATCATGGCTTTACCTAAGCAAAAATCAAGGCATTTTGTGTGTTGAATAACTTTGCATTGCATGCTATTGCTAGTAATAATGCTCCAGAGTTTCTTATTCCTATGTAACATCAACAGGATTTCTAATCAGGATGAGGATGAATTTCATTGTTGCTCCCATTTTTACCTGCCAAATTTATCCTGATTTTAAGCTACACTGTACATGAATTGCTAAAAAAAAGGTGGTTTGTCCGATATGAAGCTTAAACTAAACTTGAAATGTGTTCCAGGTGTGGACTTTCCTGCCTTTGTATTGAGTGATGATACATAAACCCAGACTTTAATTTTATTTTAAAAGGTATTTACTGGTGGGTATGAATCCTTTAGTCAGCCATCAAGCCAAATAGTATTCGAATTACCCTGTATTCAAGCTAGGTAAGTGCTTATCCAGTATTTACTTAATAGACCAAGAAAATGATATATGTTTATGTCATGTGTACAGTATCTGTAAATATTGGTTTACAAGCCCAAGGAAATCAACATATGTACGGTATACAAATATATGCTATTGTGCAATGGTGAATGTGTGTCTAAATTGTTTGCATCATATCACTCCATTTAAGCCATCAAGCTCTTTTGAACATAAACATGTTTAAATGTGTTTGTAGTAGGAATCTTTAATTGCCAGGAATTGTAACACTAAATGCTTAAATTTTTACATGTAATTTTTTTCTCTCTTTTCTTCCCAATCTATGAAGAATTTTCAATTATGATCCAATAACACCTCTCAAGAATCTAAAAGCTAATTGTTATGGTAACTATCTCATACCTCTCCGTTTGATGTTGACAAACATACTATTTCTATAAAACGCATCCCGTCTGGCCGTCGTTTAACTCATACAGTGTCCCCCTGAATCCCTGTGACCCTGGGGCCTTGTGTTCAAAGCCCAAATTACTTATCCTGCAGATGAACCCTAGTGAGGAAACAATGGTTTCCATAATTTGAACAATTGAACTTAAATTTTATTCCCTCACCCAAAAGCTGTTCAGGCCCGTGTGCCACTAGAATGCGATGGACACGTCTGCAATGGGCCAAGGAAAAGTCCACTTGTTAAGAACTAACTGTAAAAGGTAAATGAAATTCAAAAAGAGTAACTGCGGTGCTTGTGTTCTCATTCAATAATTGTATAGTTTGATAATGAAAATCGGTAAAATCATACTTTTTAAAAATTTCCCGGGGAGTTATGGACTCGTACCCCTCTATGAACTCCGCCCTCTGGCGCCCGAATACTCCGACTACCATGGCCTGCGATCCACATGATATTCCCACTCGGCAAATAAGATTTGAATATTCTTACTGGAAATGTTATGTTGTTACACCGTGACCTGTGTCATCCTACGGAAGGTTGACTGTGCGGAATCAGATCGAGAGTATTAATTGCTTCGCGCGTGTCTGGGTGCACTTGCGTGTCATCGAAGCGGTGTGACGAAACTTGCATCAAGCTAATCTCAAGTGCACATGAACGTTTAACGGGGATCGAACTCGTGAACGTTTGATGCTCGGCGAGACCCTCGTACTGTTGCACTGTGGGGACGCATGCAGATGGTAAAAAGTTGCAGATGTTAAAAGTTTCAGTGCATGTTTTTTCTGGAGTACATGCACTGAAAACAACTTGTGAACCGTGACAGAAGTAACCGACCCACGAACGATTTGATCCACAGAGTTTATGGTGCAGTGGTTGAATGTTATCTGAAAAAGGGTTATGTCCACTAACTGTTTACTTTCTTGGTCATAGTCACATTAATGAACAAGTAAAATTGGGTCTGCTGATTTTTAAATGTTGCTCAGTAGGGTCTCCAGAAAAATGAAAGTTGGAAACTGCACAGTATTGGTACAAGACAAAAACTCATTGTACGGAAAGGCCTCAAAAGAACTCTTGAAGAAGATCACTCTATATTACACTTACACGAAAATATCTTTCACCCCACGTAGGAAAATTCGTAGCTATTCATGGCACAGTGGTAAGAGTCAGTAGTGTCAAACCGTTGGTAACTGACATGGCGTTCACTTGTAACACTTGTAAAGATACACAGGTGCGCTGTCAAATTTATATGCTCTACTCATTATCTTGCGTTGTATCTTTGTGTTTATTCCAGCTGAAACGGAGGGTTATCGCTCCACCTCACTCTGAAAGATACTGGAAAAACTAATAACCAAAAAAACCGGCAACGGCTTTCGTATCTCAGTTGGCCGAGCACTGCACTAGATTCACAGGGTGGCGGGTTGGATTCACAGCCGGTGGCCCAAGAGTTGCATTTTCCGCAACTGATCTCAGCTGGGTATTAAAATGTATAATTCTAAAACTCGATAATTTACTTTCACTAAATATAGAGTCCATTTCCATTCTTGTAATAGAGTGTAAATGTCTGATTTTCCTTGGAATTAAACTAAAAGATGTTTTTCATTGTATTTCTAGCAGGAAACATATTTCCCATGTGTTTTTAGTGTACCAGGCTAAAACTGTTGATTGTGGACCCTTGACAAAACCTCCTCACCAGTTGAGATATTGACGGTGCTTCGTTTGTTTACTTTCCATCTCCCCGTTCAGATATCCTGGTTGTGCCTTTGGCATAATCTGACGAGAAAAAGAAAGAAAAGCCTGTTCATGATGACTGTTATACTACTTCTTGATTTCAGGTTTTAGCTTTCTCTGACGGGAAATACAAAATACCGACTAAGGTGATTAGTATTACCGGTACCATATTAAATGCACATTTCAGTTGATACACAGGCGTTGATATGATCAAGGGTTTTTCGAAGATATTTTTACCATTTCATTAGTAGTTGACACGTTCGAGAATATTCAAAACGCTGGGTATATTGTCTATATGGCTCTTTTCAAATGTACTTCGTGGATTTAGCAAGAGACTTTGACTTGCTGTCAAATACCCAAGTGACTGTTTGTGCAGTGAATGATCATGAATAAAGGTTTCAAAATATAGCAGTTTTAATACTTTCACGAATCACCTAAGAAATATTTCATGCGTACTTCTACACCACGTTTTTAATTGTTCCTTACTGAATTCAGGAAATCTAAGTATGTTAAGACCGTCGATATATACCGACTAAAAGACCTTATGAAGTTAAAATAAAATTACAGAACGTTTTCGAATAAAATGTCATCCTCAGTGCTGGCGATGAAATTTTAGTCTGAAACGTTCTGTAATTTTTAGTTCAACTTTTTAAGATTTTTTAGTCTGAATATATTGATTCTTGATACGCAAACAATATGACACATCTTAGGGTCGGATACGAATTTATCTGCTACAGTTTGGTAAATAGGCCATTTCCGACTTACCTTTTTCATTCAACACAAGGTCTAGTGTAAAACCTTTCATATGACAATTTGATAAGCTGAAGAATGACAGAGAATTTCTATGGTTTTGATAACTAATCTGTATTCTTTTACCCTTTGTTTTTCTAGTGTGAGTCTGTTACTTGCCGAAGCAGAACGTTCACTCCGCAACAAAGTTCACCGTTGACGAAAACTATTGATTGGCAAACAGTGAAGTATGAATGCGCTTTCTGTTACATCATAATAGAATAATATTTTGACGTACAAATACACGTATTGCGAATCCCGCGGAAAGCAAAAATTTACAACAGCTCCTTGCGAGAGCCACGCACGTTTCTGGACGTTAACCTGGACGATCAACTTCCACAAACATGTAACGATTCTCCCAGGTTCAAACCACTTACTTTAACTAACAATCTAGCAACAACCAACCAATATGCAACCAACCTATCCACCCTATCAAAGCTTTGTAAAATTAATTTTAACATCACTTTAAAAGAAAATATGAAGGTTTTTTGGTTTTGTATCCTAACACTAATCTTACTCTAGAATTCAAGAAATTATTGATGACGACCAAAGGGAAACTGGGCGTATTCCACGTTCAGTAGAGTGTGAACTGACGGCGGATTTGGGTATGTTTATATGTGCTGCATGATTTGCGGCTACAGTATCGTCATTACTACGAGATTTGTTTCATTTCTGCCCTCTGTTATGTGTGTTGTGATTATAGTTGACACTGCAGTACCTGGAGACGTAGTTAAAATTTGCGGGGTGGTGAAAGTATCGGATGTCGAAGAAAACAAGAGTCGAAACAAGGACAAGTGCATGTTTTTACTTTACATCTCTGCCAACTCTGTTGAAAACTGCAAAAAAAGCCAAAAGAACAACGAGGCGGGCAGTGAAATGATCACAGAGTTTACTTTGAAGGTAGATAAATTTTTATTAAGAAAAAAGCAGCAAAGTTTGTTTATCATTCACTACTTCCTTTTAATTTTACAGGAACTCTACGCCATCCAAGAAATTCAGGCAGAGAAAAAACTGTTTCAGTTAATAGTTGGGTAATGATCTTTTCTGGTGATGAACTTCGTAACACAGAAATTTCATGTCATTTCACATATGAATTGAACTCTCATAACTTTTATATGTGAAAACGTTCCAATTCCACATATGAAATGAAAATTTTACAAGTGAAATTCATTTTCGCATGTGAAATGAAAATTTTACATGTGAAATATGTGAAAGTTGCATATGTAAAGTTATGAACGATATGTGAATGTGGTGTTTCACGTGTGAAAATGTTCTAATTTCATATGTGAAATGAGAATTTCACATGTGAAAACTTTCCAGTTCCATATGTTTTTCACATGTGAAATAACATGTGAAATTTTTGTAAGGGTAAGGCTGCTTACACGGGCAATTTTTTCATCCTGAAGCATGCGATCAACTGAATAACTCACGAATAGCTTTACACAAATGGTTTAGTACAATCGTAATTCACTTTGTTCGATTCCATATGTCAGGAGGATAAGAATCACCAGAGAAATTGCCAGTGTGAGCAGCACTGAAAACTCATCCATTGCTAAGTATTCACTATCGAAGTATTTCAATATCATCAAGATTCAGTTCTTTCAATCTTGTCCGTGTGCCCTACGATACAACGTCGATGAAGGAAGACAGCTATCTCACATATTTGTTTCTAATTATGAAACATTGCATTCCCAGAACGTCTTATAAAAAAGGGGCACGGTCGCTTAGTAAATACCTGTTTTGGGAAGGTCCTAGTTCCATTCAGGTTGTGGTGAACTATTTCTCTTTTGTTTCTTCTCAGGTCAGTTTGTCCCTCGATTTATGGACATGAAGTAAGTTAACTGATATGCCTGTGCATCAATCCTTTGAAGTTTTGCATGGTGATAATTTGGTATGCTGTAAAGTTTGTGTAACACACGTTTTATTTTTATCGCTAAGCTTTGGACCTGTTGACTGAGGACTTCATCAGAGCAGTTGCCAACGGCCCGTTGGCTCACGTCATATATACGAAACAACTGTGAGAAATCACGCAAGAAAACAACGCTCTAATTTTAATTGTACTCAATTGTCTTTAGTGTTGTTTTCTTGCGTGATTTCTCACAGTTGTTTCGTACATATGACGTGAGCCAACGGGCCGTTGGCAATTGCTCTGATGAAGTCCTCAGTTAACAGGTCGAAAGCTTAGCGATAAAAATATATCGTGGTGTTCCACAAACTTTACACAGTATATACCTGTGCAGTTGCTAAGGATATGCACTTGCATATTGCTAATTTCAGAGCTTTGGCGTTATACTATGATGTACTTCTTGTCAGTTATTTTCAGTTATCTCGAGAAAGGATGAAGTATAGAAGTTCGAAAAAAATTTCTCTTTTCGTTTCATTTAACTTTGCCTAAGCCAATAACTACTTTATGTTGACGGTTACGATGACACCACTACTCCATGTCCTTTGCTCGCTGCATATAGTAAAAAAACCCCCAAAAAACACTTGATTATCAGTTATCAATTGTCATTTAGTAAAATATCCGAGCGGATTATCAGGCCGGACACCATATAGTTTCGTTTTTCTCATACTCCAATAATTTCTCAAAGTTTGCAGTGTTACCCTAAATACTCTAGAAGGCAACATGTAAAATTCATCCCAAACCGGCAACTTACTAGCCAAGAAAGAAGCTTGGCTGAAATCTTGACAAAATATCGAAAACTTTTCCTTATATATGTATTCCTTAGAATAAGAAAATAGCTAAGTGAATATTTTACTACATAACAATTAAGAATCTGTGGACACAAGTAAGCCGTGGTCTTTCATAATTTTGTCACCTAACACATCATTCCTCCACGCTGATTTTGCAGATTATACGACTAGTCCTTCATGAACTGTGTATTTTTCGCACACAACATTCACGCTGATCGAAGCATGTGAGCAACTTTGCCACCATGACCACGTTTTCACTTTCTAAATCCTGCTGTAAACAAATTAACCAAAACCACTCGAACTTCCACGATCTTCTGCAGCGTTCGCCTTTTTACCAATCTCTTATTTTGGAGAAGTATATTTTCCACATTTTCCAATATTTAAGTTTGTTATTCATTACAAATTAACCACGACAGTTCTGATGTACAACTTCAGCTTCATGTCAAAACAGTTTATCGTCCTTCTCTTTGCAGTTGGTGAAAGCTGGACTTGTCCTTGGTTTGTTTGGAGGTTGCCAACGTTACGAAAATGACAAGGTAGTGCTATCGGCGTAGGAAAGAGTTAATATCATTTCTGGTTTCTTTACCAGTTTTCCATGACTTTTTTTAGAATAGTATTCCTGTTCGTGGTAATCCTCACATTCTTGTTGTAGGGGACCCAGGTCTTGGAAAAAGCCAGGTAGAGTGACCTTTATTATAAATACGCGCCATCTACGTGTACCAAATGGGTATTGTTGTGAAAAATATACATTACTGAAGTTTGGAAGTAATTTACAAGCCCCTGTCATACAAGATTACAGTCTAAATCAGTATGTGCAAGTAAAGGTAATGCATGCCGGGTTTTCAAGTACGAGGAATTTGTTCCAAATCCATCAAATCCCAAATCCCAAGTACTCGAAAACTCGGTCAAGTCCGAATTTGAGGCCTTTGAATGACTTCTCAAAATCATATTTCAAAAGTCCTAGGACTTGAACTATTACTTCTAGTCCTAGGACTGGAAAAGTCCTCTGCCCAGTACTTCCCTGGTATTTCAAGCTCGCTCACCTGGTATAATTCAGCGCATCTGATTGAACAATTTCCTCATATATATTATTTTTTTGACATGTAATTTGAATATGTACTTCAGTCAACCAGTATCACAATCAGAATAATTTACTTTTACGTCTTCACTATGTGCAAAATGACTCTTTACAAAATAAGTGGCCGTTCTGTATCGGGGTATACAGTCATGAGGCAAATGTCTCGATACAGAACGGACACGAATTTTGTAACTGACTTCTAAAACGTCCCATATTACCCCATTTTACATTAATGTTAAGTAAAAAGGAAAGTTAAAACAAAGTTATATATTACCGTAAAATTTCAATTTGTGTGGGAAAGCCGATGCAAAACTTGTAGATACAGACACTAGGGTCTGTAAATGTGATACAGAACTGATTAATCACAGATCAGTGTTTGTAAATGTGATACAGATGCCGATGTTTAATTAATCAGTTCTGTATCGGGGTATACAGAAATTGATTAAACCTTGATTTCGTTTGAATTTTCCTCATGAATTGTCGATGAGTTTTTGAAATGTATTTACAAATTGAATGTATATCTAAGTAAAATATTTAACTGATTGCATTGACTTATACTTATTTAGTGAAAATGTGTGCAGTGGTTAAAGTAGCACGAAGCTTTACAAATACATCGACAGCATCACCGTATCGCTAATAAATATACTCTTTTGACGAAACTTCACTCATTACTGCAGTCTTTTACCCATTTCTAGATGCTTCAAGCGGTCGCAAACCTTGCACCTCGTGGAGTATATGTATGTGGCAACACAACATCGGCTGCGGGATTAACTGTATGTAAACGTTTGGCTAATTTTAACAAATAAAAATTTTCATTCGTGTCTCTGTACTGCGATAGAGATCATGACGTCATTTCTGTTGTATAACTTAAATTTTCGACTGCTTTCAAATATTCATCCGACTAAAAAGGTGTCCTTCATGTTTTTATAACTTTATCCCAAAATATCAGCGGCTCTTTGTAAAGAAGAGGTGTTTGCCTTGCAACACTGACTAAGTGAATTTCCAAAAAAAGCCTGAATTTGATCTGCTATAATTCGGTTCTATGCGAAATAGTTGAGTTAATCACTCAATAATCCCATTTTGGGACGTCGCCGTCCTTGGCTGCTTTCTCATAATCTACTTTTCTTGAAACTTTGTTTTCTAAGGTCACTCTTCATAAAGAAAGTTCGTCAGGAGAATATGCGCTGGAAGCTGGGGCACTAGTTTTGGCTGATCAAGGATGTTGCTGTATCGACGAGTTTGACAAAATGGGAAGCCAACATCAGGCACTACTGGAAGCAATGGTAAGTAGATTAGCTGCATGAAGAACGTGATAAAGTTTGCAAGTCCTCGCGGTCTCAGAGAATTCCCTGACCAAAAGTCTGAACTTGTTTTGCGTTTATTTTTTAGGAACAACAAAGTATAAGTATTGCGAAAGCTGGGATGGTGTGCAGGTATATTTCTCGACAATAAACTTTACCTCGCAAAGCCACATCAAAACTTTTCTTCCGCTACTTTATACTGTATAATGAACATCCATCCATGTCTGTTTTTTTTAAGTCTTCCAGCAAGAACATCCATACTGGCTGCAGCTAATCCAGCAGGTGGCCATTATAACAAAGCCAAAACAGTATCTGAAAACTTGAAGTAAGCCTGGTTATGTCTTAAAAAAAGAGACAAAATCCTATGTGGATTTATTTATCACACTGTCGATTCTGTTGTTTTGTTTTAGAATGGGAAGTGCACTTCTTTCCAGATTTGACTTGGTAAGAAACTTCGATTTCCCATTTTTGAATTAAAGTGCTCAGCATAGACCTCACATTCGATTAACGCTGTTTCGTACGAAAGATGAAAACGATGATACACATACGTAACGCCAAACATAACTATTATTATTATAGCATAAAAAAGCGCAGAAGGGAAATGAGACTATCAACGTACTGAAGAAAAGAATTTCGAAAACATACCCCTTTTGATCCCCTCAGTTATTGAATAATTCAGTGAAATTCCAGGAATGTCGGGTATAGACTAGATACACTCCATCGAGGCCCTTCGGCTCCTCGGCTTTTCATCTGACATACGTCCTCCGTTCTCGGAGGCTTTAACTCTTACTTGTTTACTAGGTTTTTATCATGCTGGATAAACCCGACGAGGTAAGTTTACCGATGTTTCAACCGACTTTCCTTGACGTATTCATCTATTTACGACGAAAATTGTTGTTGGCTTACTATTCAGGACATGGATTCGAAGTTGTCGGAGCATGTAATGGCATTGCATTCTGGGAAAAAGAGGTTGGTAAACGATAAGACAATACCACAGCATCTGCATGTTGTCAAGACTCTCGAACCAGGTTTGGAATATCACTTACACGCGCTGGAGCATCACAAATCAGATTTAAACTAAGGAGTGGTGTTAAACTTCCGTTTAAAGTCTGTACAGTTTCCACATGAAGCACTCATTAGATCTTTGCTAGAGTGTCAAGCAGTTATGTTGCCCTAAATGGATAACCTTATTCTCTCGAAATTTGACCCGAAAGACTGGTCGTGTCCTCGCTAGAAGATATCTCAAAACTAAATGCCTCCATCCCTTTTCTTTCTGTCGTAAATGCAGTAATTTTTTGTCATTACCATTCAGAGCAAAAAAAAAGCTGGTGGACTTGATTTTGAGAATTCGCGCATCTTCTACCGAAGTAGTACGGTGTTTAACTGTTTGGCTTCCGATCGCGTATATGAGCGCGATGTAGTAAATACAAATCGGATGCATATACAGATTTCAATAGATTTTCAAGTGGATTTTGAATACATTGAATAATTCATAATTTTTTTGGAAGCGAAAAGGTTAAGCTACGACAACGTGTGTTCTCACCATGCAACTTTTAATCAATGCCCTCGTAGTTCTACCTATCACGTTATCCTGACCATTTCCACGGTTTCACGGCTACGTTGGTATGCAATACCTAGAACGTTTTCAGTAGTTTAAATGTTAATAAATTGACCAAAGCTGCAAAGAGTTTTAGCGGTAAAAAAAATCCACAATTCATCACAATCACTTCCTAGAACTCATTCTTCGTAAAACTCCCTTGTGAATGTTGAACCGATGTGAGTCTCGCCACTCATCAAACCTGGGCAAGAAGCCCGAAGTTAGAGCTAGGAGGTTCCTGACACGCTAACCAACAAAAGGTTGCAAGTTTCTACGCCTACGTCACTACCGTTTTTCCGGCTCATGATAGCGATGTCAGAGATTTTCCGTTTTCACGTCGAAGATCAAGACACAGACGCGTAAATTTCATGATTAACCTTCACTGCGAAAGTGAACTCGAAAAACTGATTTGACTGGAGCGGTATCCGAGTCAACTGGGAGAAATACTAGTATGCTCGTAGAATCCAATTTAAGTGCACGAGATATTCTCGCATTGCGTATCATATTTTGCATTTTGATCACAGGAAGCTCATTTTTCGAACTGTGTTTTCTGGTTTAACTTATGTATAGAAATCGAGTCTCTCTCATTAACACAAGTAATTTTTTTCCCTCTCAGCCCATTCGAAACTGTAACTGTACCGCGCGTCCGAGAGGTAACATTCACTGATTCATCAAAAGTCTATTTTAGAATTAATGTATGAGTTTTTTTTAATTTGTTTTTTTTTTCAATGGCATGCGTTGGAGTAATACAAATAAGGACAACCCCAGAAAACGGTGCATTATTGTTTTAGTAAGTTTCTTTTGATTTAGGCCATTGTGGTCGATGACGACGAGGAAGCAAGAGCAAATTGGGAAGCAGATAAGCCGTTGTCAGAGAGATTAAAGGTTACGTAGTTTATCGAATAGTGGGTTCCTATGTTGAGATGTAAAAATGCATGAAAACGCAGTTACCTTTTAAAATGTATTTGGATATGTGTTACTGTAAAGCTGTTATCTTAGCGAGTGTTCAGAAACTTACGGAAGTTACTGGTATCTTAATATTGAAAACTGAGCACAAATGTTGATCATGTGGGAACTTGGAGTATATCAGACGACCAGCGAACGTTCGTCAAACTCATTTTCTCAGAAATACGATTTCTGAGCCTAGACGGAAATCGAACCCGCAACCTTCTGACGACCGGCTAGACCGATGACCGGTCTCAGAAGGTTGCAGGTTCGATATTCGTCTAGGGCTCAGAAATTGTTTTTCTGAGATCGTGAGCTAGACGAACGTTCGTTGGTCGTCCTATTGGTATCTTAAAACACAAAATCTAAGGTTACATAATCAGTCGTATGGTTCCTTCAATGTCGGAAAAGACTAGCAAGGAAGACCACAATTGGAATTATTGTCTAAACTGTAAAAGTAGGCGCGGAATCTTTTATATGTCCATATGATCAACCCCAAAACACCATAACTTGGATATTCAACTCCGGTCTCCGCTGTATACACCAAAAACCCGCCACTTGTTTTTACGGATTTCTGCTGTCTTCTCGTGAATGTAGTTTTCTCAGAAACTTATCGTCCGGTTGTCCTTTAAGAAATACCAACTGAATCCTGAGAGGGTTACTGCGGTTGTGTCTTACAAACGAAGAGGTTTAAATGCGTTAAACCTTTTTAAAAGACTTAAAAAATCAGATCATTAATTTACTGCAAAGATCTCAGTTTAAAAACGTAGCATTTTACGTCAAGAGAAGAACAGACCTGTATGCTTAGCCACAGTTTTTTTCAAATTTTACTTGAACCTTTTAGGTTGGTGGGGATCAAGATTTCGATCCAATACCAAGTATACTGTTGAGGAAGGTCAGCCTTGTAAAGATTTAGAACTTCAGCAGGTGTTTAAGAATTAAAATAGTCAATGAACATCCGAATTTGTATACGCGGTGATAGCTTACAGTTTGGAAAGGTACCACCCCAAACATTTGTTCCACCTGTAATGTAAATTTCTAGTTCGTTAATTTTTTAAACCCACCCTCAGGGAAGTCATTTCTAAACAATCAGTAGTTTGCACTACCTATCACTGATGATTGCAAGAGAAATATGCAAATACAGTGCAACCGATAAAACAGTCCTACTTTTTCACGTATGACATAAAGATCGTAACGAAATCGTGGTGTATTTTTGTAGAGACTTTTTTGTTTTGTCGAGCTTTCGTGTCTTTTGACGTTAATATTGCATTCGTTCGTTTGTCCTTTCACTCATTCAACATGTAAAGCTTTATGAAAAAGGTTTGGCCAGCGACAGGTGCAATACAACTTTCATTGGTTAAACTTTCTATTGCGTACTAGTTGGAAACGACAACCCCAGTTAACAAAACTTTTTTGCCTTATTTTCTGATAGTACATTGCTTATGCTCGAAAATATGTTCACCCTAAATTGTCTTCTGAGGCTGCAGATGAACTTCAGGTACAACTAATAATGTTGAGTTGTGCTCTGTGATTGTGTGGTTTTGGGCGTGTAGCTTGTTGTGTTCTTTCGGTAGCTAGCAGTTGCTACATTACGGACCTAAGATCACAACATTTAATGTTTAGTTTATAATTCAATCGTACCTGCAAATAGCCTTACGAATATATCACATGTAATATTTATTTCTTTCCAGAAATTCTACTTGAGTTTACGACAGAAACACCGAGGACTAGATAGTACTCCCATTACAACAAGGCAGCTGGAGTCATTGATACGGCTAACAGAGGTACGGCCTCTAGATGATAAGCTTTTTTGATAAAAGAAACTTTTGGCATTTATTTTGGCGGATTGTATTATATGATAACATACACTTTACTTAGGCAGGAAAGTAGACTACCAGTTAGCTAACGCGACTTCATTAAATATAGTACGCATTGTCAAATTAACGCCTTGGGTAGTTTGAATCTTTTGAAAAGTGAATTTAAAAACAGCAGATAAGAACAAAAATAGGAAGTAAAATATTCTCCATGAAATGTAATATTACCACTATAGGATAATTACTTCGGTAATAAACTTTCTAGCATTTCCCTGGAAACTTCGCCGATAATCCAACTTCTGCCATGTCTTTGTTTTATGCTCTTGACAGGCACGCACAAGACTAGAGCTCAGAGAGCAGGCAACAAGGCGGGACGCAATGGATGTTGTGGAAATTATGAAATACAGGTGCGACTAAATCCCATACAATTCAACCAAAGTCTTGTATTTCGTGGTCTTTAAATGACAAACAATTGACGTCGACCTTGACTAAAAGTTACCTTTGTTTCATTAGCCTTGTAGACACTTATAGCGATGACATGGGGTGCCTCGATTTTCAAAGATCACAGAACGGTTCGGGAATGAGTAGAAGTGCACAGGTGAGAAGATGTAAAATACCAGAAGTAATTTCAACTTGTCAGAAATAATAACATAAAAAAACAAACCCTAAAAATCCCTCAGATTTCTCTCAAATTATAAGTTGCTGGGCGAATGATTTCATAAACATGCACCATGCTTTCACTTTTCAGGCTAAACGGTTTGTTACAGAATTGGGAAAGATAGCGGAGAGGGAATACAATTCTCTCTTTACCGTGGACCAGATGAAACAAATAGCCAAGGTAGAGATAGTTACATTCATTGACGTTTGTGAATGTATATATGATGTTCAAAGTAAGGGGGGGAGGCAAGAATCTGAATTGACCACCGTATGTTTAACAGGCAACAATGTATCCTTATAGACCACTTGTATTCATATGCTAAGCAATCCATCTGGAGAACGGCTTCAAAGTTCAATAGATCGAATAATTCATGGACATTTTTCCTTCAACAGGGGAATCAGTGCAAGTGGTCTATTGGGCACGTAGTTATCGGTGGTCACACTTTCCGCCAATTGTTCCCATGCACATTTTGTGATCAGATTATTTCTCGTGGAAGTGCGGAATGTACCGAATTTTCTATGAAAATATGACAGGATCGTGTCAAACCTGATGCATATTTATATATATATATATATATATGCAACATTACAATTTTAGATGCAGAAGGTCAAAATTTGAAATGGATTTGCTTAAGTATAAACCTACTGAAACCAACTTGCGGCTTAAACGCATGTTGGTCGAGTTGTAGTGATATATATTATTGACATAAATAGATTTAATCATACTAAATGTTTACAATACTGTCCACTAAGAATTCTCTTACGTTGTATTTGGTATAGAACTTGAGGTTAGACGTGTCTGGCTTTGAAGACTTCATTTTCTCTTTGAATAACCAGAACTTTTTATTAAAGAAAGGAGCCCGTGTCTATCAGCTGCAAACGTCGAGTTTCTTGTAAACAAAGTTAACGTTCCTGTTGTATTATTTTCGTACGAATTATTAATAATGGTACATATTGATAAATTATGTAACACATATCAATTGTAAGTAACAAGAGATCGAAGTTGTATTATATAATACATATCAAAAGAACGACATTTGTAGAGTCAATATGAAATAATATACACAGCGGTCTCTTAAAGTGGCTCCCTACAGTTTCTATGTTTACAGGATGCAATTAGCACGGTCTCCATTTTTGGGCACTGCTATCTTTAAAATAGTTGTAAGTTCGGTAGAAAGTATGTCAAATATGAGATATTTGTTAAGATGGTAATAATAGTGTTGGAAGTTGGAAAATAGGCATATTTTCACAATTATCACAATTAAAACACTTCATCTTCGGATTTCTTAGGTAAATTTTTCTAAAAATTGCTATGAGGGTAAATATTTCATTGAAGAATAAAATATCAGGGTAGTTTGTCAAGGTAGATTTTTTTGCAATTAACTCACTGGAATTTAAAAAATTCTGTCTTATGAAAAATTTTGAAAATTAGATATGTTGAGCTTACTCTGTTTGCTTTAATTACCAAGTTTAACAGAAATTCACCGAAGCAAACATCCAAAAATTTCAAATTTTTAATGACGCGGACGGTGCTGTCGTGAGAGAATTAACTAACTATTAAATAACTATTCGACAAGATCGCCATCTAGGCATGCGTGCCCCGTTGATATTTAGTTACCAGTCTCCTATGAAAAATTGCCTTAGGGAGCCTCCTTACTAGTATTTTCAAACAACTGCGTGTATTTAATCATGTGCAATGGCTATTATGTCCATAAAACTGTAATCCTAGTTGCCATGAAGTTTGTTGTTTTTAAACAGCGGGGACGGATTTGAATTCAGCCTCAGGAAAAATATGGGGTTAATGATTCACACAATGGACAGGTGTCATGCTATTCTGAGAAATAACAAACGTGAAATTATATATAAAATTGTCATCCTAATTAGCAAGAAGCTTTGTTATTTTAAAACATTGAAGATCAACCAATAATAGTTCAAATTGTTCCGCAAGCGACGTTTTTGAAGCTGTTTAAAACACTCCAAGCACGTGTTTTAAACAATACATAAAACCCATGTTACATTGATGGTTGCACTAAGCTTTCCCTGACAAGAGTCAAGAATTTTTTCTAAGAATATAACACCGTGATTTTCCGTTAGATATTACTCCGAGATCACACACCGAGAAGGGTGTTTGAAAAACGAGGCAAAGCCGGGTTTTCTGAAATGCTCTTTGAGATGTTTGATCGACGGGCAAATACACTCGCGAGTTTGTATCTTGTCAAACGGTGCAATATATCAGGAGAAACTGGAGAGAAAGGCTCGCTTAATTTGTACGTTTTTTATCTTGGTTTCAAACGCGACTTGATTATAATATTCCTTTGCGTTTTCCTTATGAATTATTTATGAGTTTGCGAAATGAATAAGTGAGAACCCACAGCACGCTGACTTTAGAAAATTCAGCTTCTCATATGTAAGTTTTTTTATTGTATTGCTGTTGAATGAATATACATGAGCGCGGCGCACCAGAATTCTGAAGTTACGGGTCCGATTCCTTCAATATTCTGGGTTGATAAAAACTCCAGTAGCGGCGAAATAAAATATTAAAAAAATAATAAATTTTGTTTCCTGATTTTAATGCCAAAAAGATTATTATAAGCTACTAAAACTATATTAAATAATGAGCCGGGACGATTACAAGTAAAACGAGAAACCGGCAAACAAATATAACGACTAAAGTAGCCAACCATCAACAGTGTGCGATGAACTCCGAGATCAACAAATAAACAGACCTGGACGATGCCTGACCGTGCTGCTAATCTAGTTTTAATCAAGGAAATGGACAGGTCTAAAAATTACCCGAATTTCTCAGTGTATTTTTGCAAGTCACGAGTCATGCTCACACATTACCGTGTATGAAAGAAAAGCTGAAAAACTTTTTAACGGTTTTAAAACCATGCGATAACAACTTTCGACGAAAATAGCAACCCTGTGGTAAAACTAACACCTTTCAATGCTTAGAGCTTGTGAATTTAAAAACCTACTAACTCATTAGTAGAATTAACATACGGCTTTGTCTCTTCAACGTCAAGGCCGCCGCTAAAACAAATTAATAATTCATGCATCAAAAAGGCGCTGGAAATGGAAGAGCTTTAAAATCGAACGAAAATTTCATCTAATTTGACCGCTCCTCAGAGTTTTGAGGTTGGAGAAAACTTTAAAGAGGCTGCCTAGGGTAATTTTTATTAGGGTAACCAAATATGGCTCGGCACGCATACGTAGACAGCGATCTTGTCAAATCGTTATTTTATCACGACAATACCGTCCGCGTCTCTACAAATGACAAGTTTGTGGATGTTTCCTTCAGTGAATTTCTTTTAAACTTGGTGATTAAAGCATATAGAGTAAGCTCGACAACATACCAAATTTTCAAAATTTTTCGTAAGATAATATTTTAAAGTCCACCAAGTCTGTTGCAAAAAATCTACCTTGAGAACCTACTCTGATATTTTGATATTTATTCTTTAGTGGGATATGTAACCTCATACCAATTTTGAGAAAAATTTATCGAAGAGATCCAAAGATAATGTATTTTAATTGTGATAATGGTAAAAATATGTCGATGTTCCAACGCTATTGTTACGATCTTAACAGTCGAAAATTGCACAATTCGACAAATACCTCGTGTTTATCATGCTTTTTCTACCGTTAGACACACTTTGTACCGAACTTGCGACTATTTTAAAGATAGAAATGCCCATAAATGGAGACCGTACTAACTGCATCCTGTAAAGACAGCAACTGTAGGGAACAACCTTAAAACCAAGATTAATTTTTTTTGTCATTTTTTTGTTCTCTCCTTTGTTCATTTATTCTACGCGGGGTCTTAAACGACTTGATCAGTACCTAAAGAGTTAAGGGGGCTCGCAAGATAAGATTTAGAGTAAAGCAAGTACTAAAGAAAAATTACGGTCAGGAAACGTTCAGACTTTGTACTCCACAAACCTATAGTTTCGGTGAATTTTCCCCATCAAGTTTGTCCATCTAGAAATATACTCCTAGAGTTTACCTTCAGCAGTTCACGCAATATTGCGTGCAATGTGGCACCAGCGCTTCAACTATTTCATAAAGGCCACTTCATACAATCCAATTCAACATATCCGATTTCTTTGTTTCACAAATTAGATTGTACGAAAACGTCCTTTAATGTAGCCTCCTCAAAACTAGATAGAACAAATTGGATCATAGTATAGGAACCACAGTGAAGAGTACTCAGAGAGCTCAATCCTATAAACTAGATTGCCAATGTCGGAAAAGTGCTACTACACCACTGAAAATTCAAAATTATTTGGAAAAAAAAAGAAAGAAACGTTATCTTGTTTAATACGATGTAATATTCTCACAGCTGAAAGGAGGTGGACCTTGGGTGAGCTGTGTAGCGTTTTGATGCTTTGTAGCGAGTTTGGGAACAAAAGTTCGTTTTCATGACTTTGAATGATCTTGTTGCTTCTGACCTTGATCGACCATGAAATATTACCTGAATATTTTCACAGATACAATAAAGGTTTTTAGTATGCCTTACGTTAATCCTTTCACGTCCAGTGTCCGATATATCGGACACCAAGAACGAAAAAACATCCCAGAGAACAAAGCAAAAAACACATCAGGGCTTAAAGTCATGTTTCATTCAGTGTGATGTTTTCAAGATTGAAATGCAATTTCCTCAATTACTCAAGTACAAGGACACAAAAAAATTTGGCACAACGTGCATTTTAACATAATGACCTGAAGTTGTCAGATTTAATTGAATTTCAGTAGTATTGTGCAATAGACTTTAAATAGTTTCAAGAATGGGGATTTTCGTTGTTAAAAAGTTCTCTTCCTTCCACTCTCCGAGGATAAGTGTTTGGAAGATTGTATATTATGGAAGTTTGAGACGAACATTTAGGGACGTTTCAGGCTATGATGCAATCACGGGATTAACAGTTTTGTAGAGATCCATTTTGGAATCCATTGTTTGATTATAATGGAGTCCATTTCGGAAAGTATTAACCCTGGCTCACACATGCGACATGAGTGTAAGGACAAGATCAACACGAAAACAAACCATGACTTCTCCTCTGAGACTTGCAAAGTAAACGGTCTGTGACTAACCTTGGGTTAAGCCTGGTTCACACATGCGACACAAGCATAAGGACAAGATTAGCACAAAAACAAAACAGGACTTCTCCTCTGAGATTTGGGAAGACAAAACAAGAAGTTTTCTGTGTTTTATCTTTTGTTCGGCACTTGGCTTATGCTTGGATTATGATCTTATGCTCATGGTTATGACGATCCTCCTGTCGCAGGCTTGACGTAATTCCTTTGTTTTACCTTTTGTCCTTATGTTTGCGTTTATGCTCTCGTATGAACCAAGCCTTAATGGGGTCGTATACAAAATTGGCAAACGTTTGTTCATGATTAGCTGCCAGCTAATTCACATCATGAGATAATTTCCTAAGCGGGATACTTTTACACTATGGGATAAAGATAACCAAGTGAATTATCGCATGATCTGAAATGGGTACAACATGGTTAACAAAAAGCTAGTATCACTGTAATAAAACTAATACCTTTCAAGGTTTCGAGCTTCGAACTTAAAAATCTGCGCACTCATTAGTAGAATTAACATCCGGCTCTTAAACGTCAAGGCCGCCGCTAAAACAAATTAATAACTCATACGTCAAAAAGACACTGAGGATGGAAGAGCTTGACATAGGGCAAAGATTTCACGTTATTTGGCCAACAATCACTCAACTCGGTTTTTACTTAAAACCCAGATTCGTCAGACGAGCTTGTTCAAACTCTCGTAAAGGATTCTTCCTTCCATTTTAAACCAACCCTAAGTTCGCTGATAAAAACGGCTATGCCTAGTAAATTTTTTCCTAATTACACAAAAGGAATCAAACGCGACGAGAGCGCTACTCATAGCCAGTTTTAACTTGTGCCCTCGCTTGATCGCCAACTTTTGATGACTTGCTTTGGCTTACGACGAATTTGATCTTGACGTCCTTAAGGGTCATTCTCGAACAGACTACGAAGAGAAAAACTCAAAGAAAAACAGGGCAAGGTACTGATGAGCTGTTTCCGCCCATAACTTTGCCGTATTAACGTGGGAATTAGCAAAAGTGCAGAACTTGCGGCGACTTGTGCCACCGTTTGACTGGTGGCATCGCAAGTCGCCAGAAGTTAACGTCCGGTAACTTGCGCTCTCGTTTGGTAACTGAGAACTTAAAGGATTTTTCTTTAAGGGGGAGATGTAAGGAGTAGTAGAAGAGCAATCCGCGAACTTGTAAAGGTATTTTGTGTGGTTACCCCCACCCTCCAAAATGGACCCATGATAGATAGCCCTCACTGGACCTCTAGATAGAACAACTTAGTTAGCTGACAGAGTTATCCAGTATCAATAAAAACACTTTAAGGACACTAAATGAAACGTGGCTTACTTACGGCTTGAACATCATTTTTGAAGACATTAGCAATAATGGCTGCTAATCTAACATTGTTCTCTGTACATTGAAATCAGCCTTTCGGGTTTCGGTCTTACGCTAAAATTCTTTTGAATTTTCAACATGAGAACGAGGCTCGAAAAGCTTAGAAGCACAGGAAAGAGTGTTAAATTGGCGTTAATTTTTGCACAGGGTAGACCCTGTCACTTACGCTAGCGCTTTTGTGCCTTATGCAAGACGACTGACTTTCCTCGTATAAAATAGTTAAAATTGTTGAGCAACCAAATTGACAAACGAATCCTCTCAAATGGGTGTAATTCTTTGTCAGACAAAAGATAAACTTAAAGTACTGTCATCTTAAGCGCTTAAACTCGAACGTTTTACCACCTTAAGTGGCCACTAGACAGCTGGAACTAATGATACGCTACCTCCTTTAATGACCTTCAGACAGGTGGAACCAATAAATTAGATTGTATGAACAATTTGAAAGAGGTTTTCCAGCAGTAGAATACAATCAGATCTTGTTGAACACAGTGAGGTGGCCTTTAGATAGTTTTATCCAAGAGACGTAATCTATTAAATTGGAAACCATGCAAGGGCGTGAACTGGTATTATGGCCTGTGGTTGTCATCGTTCTGACATTGCACACACACGCAATGTGCATTTAATTGTATAATGCATAATACACTCGCGTAACGCTGACGGAAATGATGTGAGATTGTCTCTGGTAATCTGGTATTAATCGTATTTATCCATTCAGTTCTACAAAATTTTACGCATTTAGTTTAACGTTTGGGATGTCTGTCATTAAATCTTCATGGTTTCATTTCGTTCAGCAGTTCCTGCTATTTCTTGATGATTTCCTGATTTTAATTTTGACGTGTTATGGAGCTTCAGAGTCCTTGAATGAATGAATTGTGTATTACACACGTCTTTAGGTGCCTCTTGAAAATTTGATACTTTCGGCGGAAGAATTAGGTTATGGAAAAACTTTCAGCAGGTCATGGTACCTTGGAATTCCACTTTCAAAAATCAGCACCAACCCATCTCTGATACTTCAACTTCATTGTTTTGCTGGCACGCCTCGTTTAGAAATCTTACCACGGTATCTCAGAACAATCTCACCACGGTATCTCAGAAAACAACAATCTCTGAACACAACAACGGTTTTTAGATCCAAGAAATCTAGTCAGATGGCCTGCGTCACTGTGACCTTGAAACAAACTCGACGGTGCGAACTGGCATTCAACTGTTCTGATCTTACAATGCAGCTTGTTAAATTCGATAATGGGAACCGAGCTTGGGATGAAACAAATGTTATCTGTTTAACAGCATTACAGTGACTTCAGATAGCTGGATCCAACAAGTTGGCCTGTGTGAAGCTTGGCATCCATCAGCTCAGAGCTGTCAATCGGATCCGTTAATTGAATGAAGACAACTAGCCTAAATACAACACAAAAACATAACCTACAACGCAGCTCAACGCAGTTTTATTTAAAAAGATCAACGCACTACGCAAATGCAGCCACTTTTAGAGGCGTGTCACTACTTAACAATAATATTGATTGCTTATTAACTGAATGTGATGTATAGGAAAGTATTTGTCTGGGTTTTCGTGGAAGAAATTTATAAACGAAGTTAATAAGAAATTCATTATGTAGCTTATGGTTTCTTCCTTCATTGCTTTTAACGGTCTTGTTGTTTTGCGAGGTAGCGGTTAAGCTCAACTTTCTTGTTTTTACCAATTCTTCACTGTTTCTTTTGTGCTTATTCGTGTATTTTAGCTAAAATCATCATGGATAAGATTTATCAACGCCGTAATTACTTTTTGGTAGTTAATACTTCGATAAACGTGCCTGAATCTACCATTTTTGGATTCAAATCAGCTCGAAAATTTTCCCGCCAAAACGTAACGGTCTTTATGGAAAAATTACGGCACGGCTAGGCAGCCAATCAACGCGCGTCATTTTGCGTACATCAATAGTTGACCACCTCCTCAAATTTGACTCGAATTTCTAATTCTGGAAATACTTGAGGAGGTTCTCCAATCTTGGAAAGCAAGCCGTGGTTGGCTGATGGCGGAAAAGGAATGTTTCACTCGCATATAAGCAGCCACTTGTGGGGAGGAGCGTTGCGCGACGTAACAAAGAGAAGCTGCGAGGGAGACTAAGTGTGAACAAAATATGAACTAACTAACCATGCTCAGTCAAATACCTTTCTTGCACTTTAAATGGCTGACGATCATCAACTTGTTACCGAACAAACATTTACCACTGGTATACAACCACTAGGACAGGCAATGGGGCTAACGAATAAACAATTTTTTAATGGACTTTATCGTTTGCTTCTGAACGAGCTATAATAGCAAACCTTTCCTTTGAAAATGATATTTAATTCAAAGAAACATTTAAAAAGAACTTCAACTTATTTTCAAATGAGAAGTTTATCGCTTGACCTCGTTTCAAAACAGAAGAAGAATGTATGATAGTCGGTAATAGTCCACGAAGAGCCAAAATTACTCGCACCATCAATATCCAGGCAAATACGTTTACGTGTCGCTGACGCAACCTAAAAGATGTTTTTTTGAACTAACCGTTATCATTCACGTCTCTGAAGATGGTTTCCGTACAGGAAACCAAAATGTGAGACAAAGACATGAAATTTTTGAACAATGATCCGGACGAATCATCATAGTATGGATTCTCACCGACCGGCGATATTTCGAAATCACAGAATGAACATCACCAGTGACCATATTAGAGTGCGACGACCTACGTTTAAAACGAATTGTCTCGTTTTCGGAACAGGGTCCTAATTATAAACAAAAAGAGTATGCTACCCTGCTCAAGAAAGCTGGATAGTTCTGCGGGTAGCGTCAGTCCGACGAAGGGCTTCGAAACGTCGGTTTTAGTATTTCAAAGTTTGCACAGTTCCTTGAAGTGTTTATGACATGAAAGTTAAGTTTGTCTTTAAGTCAGTATATTTAAAAGAACTCTTGAAATTATAACATATAGTCTTTTACACGTTTTCTCCATCTCACTTCGCTCTAGAGATATTAAGATTTATTTGATGTGTAAATAACACCTTGCATACGTCACACTATATAATGAGTTATTGTAAAATGAGCAAAATTGTGAGTTATTGAACAATGTCACATATGGAAATTTGAATCTGGGTGTACTTGCCACATAAAACTAAACGGACAAAGTTCTTGTGATTTCATAGAATAATTTCAATCATACATGCGATTTTTTAGTAACTCGTTGTGCACCGCCACGTATGCGAGGTGTTATTTACATCGAAATTGCGCCTGCTCCTCAAGCTTATTAACTCGAAAAAGTTATCTGAGCCCCCGATGGAAATCGAGCCCGTGACCCTGTGATCGCCGGTGAGATGCTTTAACCATTGAGGTACATGGACTCAAATGGAAAAGCGAAGGTTA
This sequence comes from Nanipora kamurai, assembly GCA_036872915.1. NCBI lineage: Eukaryota > Metazoa > Cnidaria > Anthozoa > Scleralcyonacea > Helioporidae > Nanipora > Nanipora kamurai. The sequence goes on from JBAHVQ010000054.1 coordinate 322,809, forward strand.
CTATTTGAACTACGGGTTCGATTCCCGTCAGGACCTCAGATAACTTTTCTGAGTTAACAAGCTTGAGGAGCATGCGCAGTTTCGATCTATATACACCAAGCTACCACATGCCGCACAACATCGGCCAATATAGATAATTTAATGTGGACTACATGACTTGCCGAGACTGTAGTCAGCAGTACACATGTCAGCTACGAACAACTCAATGGTTCGAGCATCTCACCGGCGATCAGAAGGTTACGGGTTCAATTCCCGTCAGGGTCTCAGATAGCTTTTCTGAGTTAACAAGCTTGAGGAGCATGCGCAATTTCGATCTATATACACCAAGCTACCACATCCCGCACAACATCGGCCAATAGAGATAATTCAGTGCTATTTACACATCAAATAAATCTTAATATCTCAAGAACGAAGTGAGACATGGAAAACTAACTTTATAATTTCAAGAGTTCTTTAAAATAGACAAATTAATTTTCATGTGATGGACACTTTAACCCTTTTGGTTTTACACAAGTAGTTCAGCACTGCCTACGCAGTTCTCTTCTTTCTTAACTATTTATAAAACCCACCGCTACCTAAGTGTTCGCAGTTGCTAAATAGTTTATTGAACTTATTGAAGTGCAAAATGTTGTAGGTTAATACTTACTACGTACCTCTTTAGCGTACAATGGTTGCGAATACTACTTTTGTAGTCTTTGCTGTGCTTGTACCATCGATTTAAGAGCCCTTGCCCTGTATTCCAGTTCAAGTAACTGAGATTCAGTGTCAACGACTGTTGTTTTATCGCTTTCTTGGCTCGCCGCATCAACTGGAAATAATAATACAATCAACAATTAGTTACGAACAAGATATACAGTAACTGATCAAACGCTTAACAGAATATTAATAATATTTGAAAAGTATCCCACTAATTGACACGAATCTGCTGGTGCTCAATGGATCTCAACCGTGATAAAGAAAGAGAAAGAAATCGTAAGTCCACCTCGGTGTCGGTATTTTAGGCGTTCGTTTTCTCATATTTCCTTCTGCAACCACAGCCGCGAAACGGGTGCTGGAGGCACAGTGGGAATGCATGTGTCTCTCACCTTTACTAAATGCTGAACACTAACCCGGTTCATGTGGGAGCTTAGACAGCTCAGCAGCTCAGACGACCAACGAACGTTCGCCAAGCTTGTAACCGCAGAAAAATAATTTCTGAGCCGCAGAAGGGAATCGAACCCGTAAACTTTTGATGACAGATGAGACGCTCTAACCATTAAGCTAAGGTTCAGGTTCATCATAGGTACTGCCTAAGCGGAAGTCACGACATGATAATAATGATGAAAATACTAAATGCTGAACACTAATCTGGTTCGTGTAAGAGCTTGGTATATATCAGACGACCAACCAACGTTCGTCAAGCTCGTCAACCATCAGAAGGTTGCGGGTTTGATTCCCGTCTAGGGCTCACAAATTGTTTTTCTGAGGTTACGAGCTTGACGAGCGTTCGTTGGTCGTCTCTCACCTCTACCACTAGGGTTGGATTCCGGCTCCCTGTCGTCGTCTGATTAAAGTTACCTTGGATACATGTGAGAGAAACGTTACCCATTCTGACTTCAGCACGCAACGCACGTTTTCCCCGGATGTTCCGGCTTCCTCCTCTGGTAACTGGACCCATGAGGGGTGGTCCTTATTAGAGAGGTCTCTAGGGAGAACAGCTCAGTTGGCCTAACAGTGTTATCCACGAAAGCAAAGACACTTTATTTCGCTTTGCCATAGTTTTGTTAAGCGTCCTCAAAAATCGTTCAGTAATTTGAACCAGAATGAGATTTAACGGCCCTGGGGTCCGTTGTTCAAATCCTGGATACCTTATCCATTGGATAAGCCGTTGTGACAGTGCAGCATTATTCAAGCACTGAACAAACGAACTTAAATTTTATCTTCAGAAGAAGGAGATGCCCCAGGATTAATGATGTTAGTTATTACTCGGAGTGACTCATCAATTTCGCAACCAGCTCCCAACTTGGCCTGTAGCTCAGTTGGTAAAGCGTCGGACTAGTAAACCGAAGGTCGCGGGTTCGAATCCATGCCTGGCCAAGTAGAGTTTTCTCTACTTGTCGGGTATGGTTCGTCACTCGGAGTAACAACTAACATCATTATTCTCTACCCGAGTTCATTCTTCTACTCAAGCCATTTAAAATCAGACTGGATTTAAAATGCCCCGATATCGAAGAAACTAATATATGTTTCGAAATATCAAGAGCCGAAGTAACACCAATTTCGCGACCAGCTCTGAACTTGACCTGTAGCTCAGTTGGTAGAGCGTCGGACTAGTAAACCGAAGGTCGCGGGTTCGAATCCCTGCCTGGCCAAGTAGAGTTTTCCCTACTAGTCCGGTATGGTTCGTCACTCGGTGTAACAACTAACATCATTATTCTCTATCCGAGTTTATTCTTCTACTCAAGCCCTCAGGATTGTTCTATCCGACTGATAAAATTTAAGTTTGGGTTGCTCAATGTTCGAATAATGCTGGTCACTTTTTAGGACTTATCTGCCGGATAAGCTCTTCAGGCATTGCACAACCGACCCCAGGTCGATATGATAGCCACAACTGACATGTGGTCGGAGAACCAGTGACCCAGCAGGTTTCAATCGTAGCAACAGCGGGGCCCATACTGACCTGAATCGACTTTGAGCTTTCTTATCTCTGTGACCGGAAGGATTTCGTCAACTTCGATTGGTGGATTACAAACAGGTTTTAATCCCGCAAGTATAGCAACTACAACAATCGTAATGCTCAGTGTAAACTGTCGGTGTGTAAGCAGTTTATCAGTGTAAACTGCCACGTGTTACCCGAAATAAATAAAGTACTTAAATTAAAAAAAAAAAAATGGACGTCAGTTTCCACCACGATTTCTTCTCCTCCTTAACCTCATCGACAACCGAAATTGCGATGCTCAATTTTTTCCCTTTTTCAAATATTAGAGTTGATTAACAGAGAGGAAGTAAGAATTATGTGAGCAAAAACATTTCAATTTATTTATTACCATATCGACGGCGACATCATAAGCAAAATCAGATTTAGCTTTTAACGTTTTAACGCCCAGTGTTCGATATATCGGACATTAAGAACAAAAAAGTAAATGAGAGAACAAAGCAAAAACTAAGAGAGAACAAACAACAAACGAAAAAAGTCAGGCATTAAAGGGGTAAATTAGCAAAATTTTTATCACATATCACGAAAAGGTTTTATCCAACTCTATAGTGATTTAACTTATTTGTCTTCCTTTTGTTCTTTGAGCTCTCTTTGTTTCTTTCACTCAATTTCGTTCTGTTGTACATGGGATCGTTAACGGCCCCTCCCGCTGGCAAAGAGATAAAGACTTAGTTGCATCTTTGGATTTTTTGGAATGGTTCTTTTCATCCAATTTATTTAACTCTTCATCTGCAGCGTGAACGAATCGAGAAGCAGTTATTATGAAATTGCTGAAAATCTTATGATCATCTTGTATGAGGTTGCTGTAACAAGATAAGTAGTTCACCTTGGCCAATTAGAGGCAAAGAAACCATATAACCACCTCAGATATTTAATAAAACTTACAGGAAAAAAAAGAAAAAAATGTCTTCTATTTCCCGTATAACCACAAACATTGGCACGCACACAAACAAAATTGGACATTTCAGTTACATTAGTTAAAAAAACCCCACCTGTTGATTCAGTTTTTTCTGCAGTTCCTTCAATCAGTTCATCAATTTCATCCTGGTTGGGAACTAAACTTAGTTCTTCTAGAATATTCACAGGCTTTTCCTGTGAATATGGAAAAATAAAAATGGAAAATTTTTAGAACTAAGAACTAAGATGAAAAATTTTTAGAACTAAGAACTAAGAACGAATAAAACTAAGAAAAATCATTCACTTTAAGTCAGAGGTATATTGGATCCGTACAGTACTGCTCAGAAATACCCTAATGCTGTGTCCGTGTTTGGAATGCAGCTCTACAGTTTTGCAATTAATTTTTGATGATGCATAAGCATTTTGACAAACACCTGAGCAAAGGGGCATTCTAGGTTTTTGAAGCAATCAGGGCATGGAATTTTGACCCCTGAGCCTTCCTAATTCTATGCCAGTGTCTGGACATAAGTTTGGTAATTTATCCTTGTCACACTGTCCAACACCTACTGTACACCTACTGTAATACCTACTGTAATACCTACTGTACTGGAACACCTACTGTAGATACAAAACATTTGGGAAACTGTTGGAACTTAAGAATGGTTAAACTGATGTTTCGAGCGAAGGCCTTTCGTTGGAGTGAAATGTGAAGAAGGGCCTTCACTTGAAATGTCAGTTTAACCATTCTTAAGTTCCAGCAGTTTCCCAAACCTTTTGACTATCTACAAGCTGTTCAATACAGCTGATGCAGCATGCTAATTTTTATATTACTGTAAATACAACCTTTTTCCACATATTATTATAGGTACAATATTTCTCTAGACATCACACTCATTTAAGCAGTGTTTGCAGTATCTGGGTATCCAGAGGGTATCCTGAGGATATTAGAATTTTATTATGGATAAAAAGATTCTGAAAGGCTGGTATCCCACCGTGATTCCCATGAAAATTGCAGAAATACTGTTGATTAAGAGCTCATTACCCATCTCACAAGTGCAAACTTGGAAGACATTTGACTATCAGAATGAACAAGGGTAAGGTCTTCTCTAACATGCAATCTGGCATGATAAATCAACAACCAGCCAGAAATCAACCTGAATAATGTGGACATCTGGAAATCTATTCCTCAATGTTTACTGAAGTCTACAGGTTCTCAGCTTCAACTGTGTACAATGTACAGTGTTTGTTGGTATTTTTGGAAAACCAACTGGATACAGTATGTGTGAATGTGTAATACTGGATGTTCAGTTGGGATTCCAAATTGTGATATGTTGTTGTCCATAATGGATAACAACCAAGAAATCTAATTTTAAACCCTGCTTTACAGCCAAATGTTTATCCTGATATATATCATTTCGTTACAAGAGTTATCAGAATGAATTGGTAGGAATAGTAAGCATGAGTCATGCTCCTATAAATTAGGGGTGCACCGGATTTCAAATCCGGCCGGAATTTCGGCCGGATTTGACGAATTTTCCAAATTCGGCATCCGGCCGGACTTTTTTTTAAATCCGGCCGGATATACCGGATTTAAAAGTCAAAAAATTTTACTTTTTCATTTGCTTTATGTGTAATAGAAAATAATAGAATGGCAGAATACCATATTATATAAGTTGGGATTGTAATTGGCTAATTGTATAGTATGCTACG
>JBAHVQ010000055.1:29603-44393 GCA_036872915.1 Nanipora kamurai
AGGAATTCGTTATTTTTGGGAAAATGTTTGGTCATGCCCAGCATGACCAGCATGACCGCTAGCTACGCCACTGCTTACAAATGCTCTTGGGAACATACCAAGACTTTGAAGCTGGTTTGTAGAAGTGCCCAGTTGTCACCAGGACAGTCGTCAGCAATAAGGAAATTGAGGTTAATTAAAATGTTGACCACAACATAAGAGATTACAGTACTTTTATATAATATGTTTGAAAAACTTTTCCACATGAATTTGAACACAGCAAGGCCTTTGCAGATTTAGATTACTTTGAAACATTGGAAAAAGTTTTGTTAGTGACCCCGCTGCTTGAGGATCGCAGTCTCAACATCATGTTAAGCTTTGGAACATAACTGTCTGTGTGGTTTATTATTGCCACACCTCAGACGACTAGAGGACGTTCGCCAAGCTCGTTCTCTCAGAAAAACGGTTTCTGAGCCACAGACGGGAATCATACGCGCAACCTTCTGATGACCGGTGAGACGCTCTAACCATTGAGCTACCACGACTCAGATGGTGAGCTAGGGAGCAGGTTCGTCATATGTACTTCCTAAGCGGAAGTCACGATATGATAATAATGATGGAAATACTTAACTGTACTTTTCTGATCAGCATTAAGTATTGCCGCACCTCGCTCGACATTTTTGAAGATCATAACTTAAATAATAAGCAAAAACCAGAGGTTAAGGCCATGGTACAACTTCTATTGATCAACATCTTTCCATGCTCACTGACTTCAATCAATACATGTTAAACGGTGTGTTATTGGTTTTACAATAAGCCAATAACTAGAAGTTTCAACCACTGATCTCAATATAAATGGATTGCGCACCCCCTATGGTCAGCAGTCAAAATTTTGAAGCTCACGGCCGCCATCTTACCACTCCAGATCCAGGGCTCTTACCGAGTTTAAGAGTACTTCCCAATTTGATATCTCACACAAAAAAACAATTATGACGTCGCACGATCAAGTCTGGTCAGGGTGGAAGACAAATCACAAGAGCTTCCCGGGGGAGTTTGAAATGCCAAAAAATTATCAACAGATGCTAATTTACTGCCAGCCATTGAAAAGACGGCAAAAACACGAAAATACTTTCATAAGTTGTAAAGAACTAAGAGTTAAAATACACAATTTATTTCTAAAAGTAGACAAATTGACCTACACTGAAACTTTTGAGTGATTTCACAGCTCGTGTACGAGTTTTGTGTTTTTCGATTACAGCATTGCAAAAATACTACAAAGTAACCTGTTTTACTGTTTAGCAATACCAAAGAAAACAAAAAACAAACCTTTTTGAACCTTGTTTAGTATTGTTTGTCCAATATTGGTTACAAAAATCGGCTTTATCGTACCCTTTTTGTCTATTTTTGAGCTTCTTACTCGTTACAAAGCCATCTCGGTACTCCAAATCCGTCATTTCCGGTGGCTCCACTTTTTTGGTTCCACGCGCAATCCAGTTATATTGAGATCAGTGGTTTCAACGCTTAACATTGGAGAAAACTGATGAAATGAACTTTTTATCGGGTCCAAACGTTGTCCGACATTTTAATAAAAATCTGTTTAAAACTTACTATTATTCAAAATTGTAGTTTATATACAAGAAACCAACTGGGTTTTCAGATATATAAATAACCATTTTAACAAAATGGTTATTTAATAAATAAATATTTTAACAAAGTAGTTATTTATATAAAAAACAATTTAACAAAATGGTTAGTCTATAAATGACCAATTTAACAAAATATTTATCTGTTTAATAGCCAATTTAACAAAATAGTTATATATACAGTAAATAACCAAATTTGTAAAAAAGTTATATATAAATATACAAATTAGTACAATGGACACGTTTTGCTTACTTAACAAGTAAAAGAAGTGAGCAAGTTTCGGCAATTTATTAAATCAAAATCAGCAAGTTTTGGCTATTTAATAAACAACCAAACTCAGCAAGTTTTGGTTACTTTGGTAACCAAAATTGATTTGTCACAAAGATCTTTTCCCTCTTATTCTACACGTTATCGCTGTCATCTTGGCAACTACAGAGAATATTCCGTCCTTTAAGAAATGTCAAATTATAATATTAATTTCAACCGCAGCGTCGACAAGCGCTTAACGATTTTGGATCCACAGACTCAGGTAAGAATGCATATTCAGATATGCCAAGGAAAAGGAGCTCAATCCTTCTGGCTCTTTCTGTGTACCATTAAATCAACTTAACGGTATTTTAAAACGGGCCCAATGTCTTCAGTCATGCCGCCCGAACCATATGTTTTTTAAAATTTTCTGTATGATGTGATTTTTAATTACTGTAGAAATTTCGTTTGCCGATATGTACTGGTGGTCGTCGGTCGTCCAACGAATTGCAGCGTGGAATCCGCGTAACGACCAGAAATAACTCGACCATCTTTCTTTATGGCAAGACCACCTATGGCTATGTCTCAAGCACATTATCAGATGCCGAAAGAAATCGAGCTGTCACGACGAGAACTATCCAAGTAAAATTTATACGATGGATGTTGTATGTCTCCTGTCGATACCTCGCGAAATATTTCCTATACCAAGGTACAAAAAGAGCACAACTGGCAAACAGTTGTCTAGAGGCCGAAGTCAGTCTAAACTACACATGCAACAGAAATCCTTGCCCTTGATATGTGCATTCTTACCTGAATATGAATTCTTACAGAATATGCATTCTTACCTGAGTTTTTGGATCAAAATTGTCAACCGCTTGAGTAACTGATGTCGACACTGCGGTTGAAATTCTGCTTATAATATCAGTGTTTGACATTTCTCAAAGTCACCGAACAACGGAGGAAATATTCTCTGAAGTTGTCATGATGGCAATGATAACGTGAGAATAAGCGGGAAAAAGTTTACGTGACAGATCAATTTTCGTTATCTACAAATAACCAAAAACAACCAAAGCTTGCTGATTTCCGTTATATAATAAATTCCCCAAACTTGCTCATTTTGGTTATTTATTAAATAATCAAAACATGTCCATTTTATTACTTTGGTTGTTTATATACAATCATTTTATTAATTTTTATTATGTATTTTGTTAAATTGGTTATTTAACAGATAATCATTTTGTTAAATTAGTTTTTATAAATAACCCTTTTATTAAATTGTTTTTAAAAACAACCACTTTGTTAAAATGGTTATTTATACATCAGGAAACCTAACTGATTTATTTTATATAAATTACAGTTTTGAATAACGGTTATTTGTAAATAGCCAAGAAAAATGTAGTTATGTACATATAACTTTCCTAAATAATAAAAAGACGCTTGGCGGCCCATAAAACACAGACGTGAAATTTTATGCAAAATGCATACAGCATAATATTTCCATGGGAAATTATTATGAATGAGGAAATGAAATATGTTTACAAATATTGTGTTTTGACCACTTTTCTGCCTCATCTCTCTCGTTAACGAGTAAAATTGTTTGGCGTTAACTAGAGTAAATAATAAAAGTCCCCAGTGGCAATGATGGAGTTCAATAAACTGTCAGCAAATTTTATGAATATAACTTTAGAAACCAGAAAATTTAATATCAATATTGATAACACAGAACGTAAATCCTAAATAAAATACATAGAAATTTTTACGGATTAAACCTCTTGAAACATGACTTTTGGCCTTGTAATATAGCCTGTTCAGTGATCAACCTGATGTAAGTTATTGGAATTATTTGGATTTTGGAGTAGCAGTTTTGTACAATCCTTGTTTTGAAAGAGCTGGTCTTCAGCATGGTGCCATAAATTGTTAAGCAACTAGGCTCCTCAAATGCACTTAATACTGTTGAAGGTGAGAACCAGATGGTCCCACTGTTGTGCCGGTTTATACGTTTGGATTCCTTAACACTTTTCTGTCCGAGGACTTTCCCCTGCACAAGTAAAATCGAGTCAAATACTAAAGTCTCCATAGATCACTGAGGACCTACACGGACAGGAAAAGTAGTTTAGAGTATTTATTAAAGCTTTATCAAAACTGACCACTTGTGTGCTCATATTTGCTTGTCAAAACATACGTTTCAAAATTAATAACTGCAAGAGGTAAAGATACCACAGATATATTTGTTGGTGAAAATGTTAACGTTTAAAATAGTTATCTAGAAAGTTAATTCGGTGATGGAAACCACTGATCTTGGCGCACTGGACTTTAGGATAAACATCAAATTCTCCCTGACATTGATATGATAATCACCCAGATTTAATATGAAATTGTTTTCTCTAATATTTCTATGCATTGGATATCGTCCACATTCATCGAAAAACTTACATCAATCATATCACCATTTAGGTAACACACAAGTTGTAACTATATTATAATATAGTACTTCATATAATTATATAATTAATTAATAATTCTAATAACTAAGCAACCGGACTGCCATAATCGCTGCATGTACGCACATTCATGTCTTCATTGATTCATTATTGTCCGATAAAATTGAAAAAACAAGTCAAAAACTTTTTCATAACTTCATATCACAGACATATAACCATGACCTATTACGCGCGCGAAAAACCACTTTTGTAACTCAATTTTTGATGATGGTTTCAAAAAAACTTGTTTTGAATCTAAAATTTGAACTTGAAAATAGTCAAAATAGCAAAAGTTTTCATCGTACGCTGGTGATGAGAATTTGTAGGGTCAGACAAAATAGAGTTAAACTACAAAAATTTGCTTCTGTGGGACGATTCTTATTTCTCGTTCGTTTTTGTCTGTTGGGAGAGCAACGAAATTTTTGAAATTTCCACCTCCGCAACCCCTGCAAAATTGCAACAGAATTTGAAATTTCTGCCAATATGACCTTTAAAATTAGAAAATAAAACAAGACTTACCTGTAAGTTGAAGTTTCATTGAGATTCTACCGAATCATCCAAAGCACTTAGGGACTATGCGAGAAGCATATCGACATCGCGACTTCAATTTTCAACAAACCACTATCGGAAATCTTTAATGGGTAAGAAAATTTCTCCTTTGCGGAAGGCACATAATACCCAAATGCTTTGGATGATTTAGTAGAATCTCAATCAATTTCAGACTTAGAGGTACAAGGATTCTCATTTAATTTTCTAATTCTATCACATCACTCGCTGCGCTTAGAGATCACGTGAGACTTTAAAGCATGGCTTACACACAGTCGCAACAATTTCGCAGGAAATCCAAAGCTCTCGCGATACATTAAAGCGAATTTAATAAAGCCTTTGATTAATACAAAACTTAAATGGATAATACGCCATTAGAATAATCTGAACATAACATAATAGGCTTGTCATAAAATTTGGCAAAGGTGCAGTCTCATTTCTACCCAGCTACCTTAAGAATTTCGCTTATAGGTTGTTCAGCTTGCTTAACAGGGGATGTAAATGCCGCTGTAGTGCTGTGTGGTTTGAAAATGTTCTCATCAATCCCAGCCATAACCATAACATTTCGAACCCATCTTCTTATCATTTCTCTACTGACTTAGTTATAAGGCTTATTAATGCTGATAACGAGTTGTCCATCCTTGGCTCTTAGCGTTTCTGTGCGTTTTATATACTCTTCTAGGCAAAGGTATACACATAACCGAGCATCTGGAGCATATGCCATAAGAGTGACAACAATAGGCTCATACTGCCTGGTTTGCTGGTTTTCTTAAGCTCGGTGAGTGTGAATGAATAAGACGATTCACTTTTAATCATGTTTTTGATGTTCAGCTGGTGAATATTTTGTCCCCTTTGGGCTGAAAGCAAAGAGACAAGCATGACGAGCTTATGTGTCCTACAGCGGTAAACTGGCAAGCAGTGAGATTTCTTTAAGTTTGTTCAGTACCTGCTGAACATCCCATGTTGCTGTGTAACGTAGGAGGCTTGATCGCATATTGTACATACGCTGGAGAAAACGGACCACAAAGGAATGCGAACGAAATGATGCGGCACTTGTTGGGTTAAGGATGGATGATAGAGCTGACCTGGCAGTGTTCAGGGCACTATAACGAAGTCCAGAATGATACAATTCCACCAGGAAGTCGGGCGCATTACCTACAGATGCTCGAATCGGATCAACCTTCCTTTCACCACAAAAATGTAGCCATCGTTTAAGGTAGTACTGTATTGTTTTTTTGCTTCCTCCTCGTCAAGATTTGAGGATAAACATGATAGCGTCTGCAGAAAGGCTTCTTGCTCTATAAAACTGCTCGATAACTTCAAAGGCCATCAGTCGCAATTTCTTGGGAAGAGGATGACGACTTGGGCTGCTTGGAAGGCTAAGGAGTTCGCTCGTCGAGGCAACAGCAATGGAGTCGCTATTGAGAGTTGCAAAGCGCGAGAGAACCAGAGTGAGTTGCTCATAGTAGGAGAACATATTTCCCCTTTGTCTTGTTCAGATCCAATTTTTGTATGCAATTGGCTATCATATTAAACTGTGGGAATGCGTAAAGTAATTCAAACTGATGCCAGTCAATTGGAAAAGTATCATTGTATTTTGCATTAGGTTCAGCTTGCCAACATACATAAGACATTAATTGAGTAAGACGAGTCGATGTCGAGGAACCAAAGTAGCCAATGACTGCGCGAAATACATGTGGATCAAGCACCCATTCGGTATTACCATTAAATACGTACGATATATAGTCGGCAACGATGTTGTCTACTCTTGGCAAATGGGTCGCACTTAACCAAATGTTGTGCTCAATGGCCCAAAATCAAATCTGCTTGGAAGTCTTAATGCATGAAGAGGATTCACTGCCACCCGTAGCATTGATATACGTAACAGCAGTCGTGTTATCTAATTGCAGCTGAATGTGTATTCCTTTGGCTCCTCTACAAGGCGACTGCTAGGCAAACAGAGCAGCTTGTTATTCAGGTAAAGTAATATGGAGTTTAGACTCAACGAACGACCATCGGGCGCCTGTTGTGATACCCTTACAGATGGCCCCCTGGCCACCTAAAGAGGCATCAGATTGTACACATTTTTGCGGCGTTCCATGGTTAATAAGATTTGTGGTACTCTTAATATTATCAACCCACCATTGTAGCTCTAGCTTTGCTTCAAGGGAAAGAGATATTTTCGATGAAAACTGTCGTCGTGATGCCTTTAAACCTTGGCGCTTATCAGATTCAAGGGCGCAGTAATATAAAGTGCCGTAAGCAACGCCAGGAAAGCTTGAAGCTGACAAACCTATCACTTCAGCAATCTCCTGAATTGACGGCAATAATAGAGACAGCAATTTCAAGCAAGCATCTTTAACTTTGAACGCTTTTTGGGGTGTTAGCATTACAAATATTTTCAATACATTCACAAATCATCTCCAAACAACCACGGGATAAAAGGTTTAGACAGAGAACACTGGTAGTCTTGATGTAGCTCCGGCTTGATACACTAGTGCCTCTTTGTATTTAACTAGTGGTTGGCATACGAAGCCAATGCCACTGCGTCCGTCATTTTATGGACTAAATCCTCCACACTAGGAAGATTCTTTTTATCCTTAGGAGTGGCTGTGAGTGACTTCGTCAGGCCGTCCGTGACCTGAACCATTGCAGTCATCGACTTGGTGATTGCCGTTTGCATGCTCTGGAATTTTAGATCAGATGATCTTGATTCCCATTTTAATTTGCCCAGGTGGTTGACTTCCACATATATCAAAGCTCCGTAATTGTCTGGGCGATCATATTGCTTAAATTTTGAGGCAATTGTTTCCTCGGCTAACTTCTCGCGAGCCAAATTATTGACCACAGCCGCAAGTTGGCCCAAAACACGAGGTGCACAAGGAGCCTCCATTTGAAGCACTTGCGCTATATTTTCGAGAATCGAAGCCGTCGGTTTTGTGTCCGTTGTAGGACCACTAATTTCGGGATCTGTAGTGCTGGTTTCTTTTTCGTCGGTGCCACAACCACTGGCAGAGGACAGGAGATTGGAAACAGACGTCTTTAAACATTGCCTCTTCTTGCGTCGCCGTCGTTATCACGAAGCAAGGTTTCATCATCGAACTCTTCGTTAGCGGGTTGTGATAACTGTTGAACAGTTTTGGACATTTCGCCATAGCGCGAACCATTTCTTGCATCATGGCTAAAAGTCAGAGGCCGTGATTACACTGCCACCCTCAGTATTATCTCTTGACTGTCCTTTAGAAACAGAATCGTCAGAGGGAATGAAGACATTTCCCGTTTCCATAACTATAAATCGTTAAATGAAATTAGATTGCGAAGGCTTCAAAAGACGTCTAATCGCGAAGAGGATCGATAATGCACTGAAGTCGCGAGGTCGCTATGCTTCTTTCACGTGATCGCTAAGCGCAGAGGGTGATGAGGTAGAATCTGTATTTGTTTCTTTGTGGCTGAACGGTAAGACTCGGACCGATCCTGGAGAAAAAGTCTATGAATCTGAATGCTAGGAAAAATTCCAAATGCAGAGAAAAATTCAATTCAACAATTCTAGGAGATATGATTTTGAGTTTATAATGATGAAAATGGAGTTTATGTAGTAGGGTAATATTAATCACTTGACTTTCCCCTGGTCAAAGGGAAAACCCATCGAGGGCAAGTATTTAAGAATTTTTCTAATTTCCATGGCTAAAGTAGTAGTTGAAAACAACCTTAACTTAGTTTAATTTTTTTCGAAATCCAGCCATTAACATTCCCTTTTTAATTATACAAAGCTAATTAAGTGTTTATCGGAAATAGTCTTCAAAAGACAATAGACAATAGAAAATGAAAATGCAAATAAATCTTATTCAGAATATATACAATAGTAACATTAAAAACATTTAATTGATCTCCACTGCGCAATGTTTGTAGTTATTAACAAAATTTAAAAAATGTCTGTTAATATAAATTCGCTTAAAACTTCCTGTGCGATTTCGAGGCAAAAGTCATGGCCACGGTGACGTAGCTGTCTTTTCTTCTTCTGAGGGAGAAAATCATAGAAAGAGTGGCCTGGATTAGTGGTAATATTTTTCCAAAGTTGTTTATCCCTTTGTCTAATTATTGTCGGATCAGTATAGACCTTATTCATAAATGGCACCCTATTTGATATTAATATTTACCCCTTCCCAACGTTTGAGAGAAAAGATTCTATTGAATTCCTTTGATAACAACGAGGCCAGGAGACCTAATTGATATGACTATAGAAGAATATTAAATAAGGCTCCATTTATGAATATGATCTATGCCGATTCAAACAGCTCTCAAAAGCACACGGCCATTCCTCAATTGCATGTATAAATAAAGAGATAATTAAGGTATTAGGTAGCATTGTGAGTACTTGTAAGGGGTAACGATGACATTTACGTACTCTTATAATATATAGGTAACAACGTATCAATGTGTAAATCCAAGTTTGAGAAATCTTCCTTTAAAAATAAAGATGTCAAATAATTTAAGTGAGGTTTTTCGTGATATAGTTGGTAACGGAACAAGAAGTGGGTTATTTGTCTTTCCCTTACTACCATCTGCCATATTTTATGTACTGTTTAATAAACAGGCAGCAGTGTTTTATCGGGTTTACAACCACCAGGGCGTAGCTCGAGTGGTTTCCGACCCGGTTAAACATGTTCAGCGAGTTTATTGAACGGCTTCATAAATGAACTCGCCTGGGGAATATGGAAATTTGTTTGTTTAATGAACGTTGAACTTGTGATAATCTTTATTGTAATTTTGTATTTGAAAGAGGCAAAATTAGTTTGCCATGTAGAGTCGAGTTTATTTAATGAGTAGTTGCTATGAGAATAACATCGCCTAAAAGTGAACCTTTTGTCAACCTAAGAGTGCTGAAGTAGAGAAGCAACGGTTTGAGAATACATTATAAATGTCGACACGTTCCGTCAACAAATGGCCAATGAAGATTTTTGCAGAGTCTCAGGCAACAGGAATAAATAAGAAAGCTTCTGAGGAGGTAACCAGTTGTGCTGTTGACGTTTCGCAAGTTCAAGACTTAGAACGCAACGTGGGTGACATGACGGCAGAGTCATCGCGTGGGAAAAGCGTTCTTGCGGATAAAAGAAATTTGAACTGTTTAAAGGACTTTTCGTAAGGTTTTGACATAATAGTCCTTTAGGAAAGAAAATAAGACGCGCTTACTTTGAATGCAGCATAGATGAGGCAGGGAACTTCAATTTCTACGACTGTATCCAATAAAAAGCGTTGGCGTCGCGGCATGCGTAACTCCTGAATATTTTATTTCGTACTATTTATATGCACAGTTCTCACCTTCTTTAACACACGTCTTATTTTCTGTCGTATCAACGGCCCTATTGTGACTATGAAAGCGATTGCAGTCCATATAGTAAACCTCAGATAATCCGTACTTTCTTCTACACCAAAATAATTTCTACTTTATCCATATCAAATGACGCATTTCGTTAACAAGTGAAAGGGAGCGTTTACCTCGTGATTACCCAACTTTAGCTAAATATAGTGGAGGGGCGTTTACCACAGTGGGGGCGAATACCCGCGACGATGCGGTAGCTGTTGGTTCACGAAATTCATTGTGGAGGTGTGTAAAGATACAGGAGAATGGCATTTACCCAGAAGTGGTTGTCATAACTTAACTTTTTGTCTTAGATGGGATGCCATAACGCTAAAGCACTGCTATATACTGTTTATTTCTATAATGAACAACTTTTTGACCTTCCAGTTAAAAACCAGCGAGATCTCAGGAACAGTAATTTTAGAGTTGATTCCAATTCTATAACTTTTGATGAAAGCATTTCAAAAACGTATCACGGTGGTTTGAAAGACCCTTAAATACTCTTCCGGTGTTATAACGCATATCTGATGTCCTTCTGATAATCCAAACCATTTTTCATGTCTTCGCTAAGGAAAATATCTTGAAAATGAGAAATCTTTAGCTCTGAAAACCGACTTTTACCTTAGATGCAATCGAGTGCTAAATTTTATTATTAAAATGCACCTGCTGGAGTCCATTCCTTGAATAACATTTTGCCTGACAAATTATGCAGAGAAGCTGGATTGATGAGCAAAAGTAAACCTCTCACAACTTGAGAATAAACTGAGCAAGTATGTTGTTCCAATGTTCAATAGAAAAGAAATTAATAAGAGAACGAACAGGCCATAGTTTAAAAGCGCTCTTTAAGTATGTTCTTACGTGTACAAGATGTAGAGAAAATTATATTGTTGAAACCAAGACTAAACTACGTGAAAGGATGACCCTACATCGACAACACATCAGGGACAGTAAATACTATATACTACTTGCCAGTGCACACAGTGGGCAATGCGCACCGAAAACAAGGAAATAAAATTTACTGTTTTTCCTTTCTACAAAATGACTACAGAAGACGATGATACATGCAGGGCAAAGGAAGGGCGTTTTATTAAGAAGTTTAAACCTGCTTTGAATTCAAATGAAAACAATAATAATAGTTAAATTGAATAAAACCATATTAATGACGTCATAAATACGTTACGGTTGTAAATAGCCTGACGAGCCACGGTAACAAGTGTTGAAACAAGTTGCAGAAACAAATATATACAATCAAAATATAAAGTATATACAAATTACCTGTATTTTATCACATTCAAATTTGGATATATATATATATATAAGTATTGAAATAACAAAACGGCTTTGCAACAAGTCAATTGCTTCAATAATTTCAACTTTCACATTAACTTTCAATTACATCAATAATATGAGTTTCATAAACATTGTCTGAATTACTTATGTACAGTATTCATAGTACATATGTTAAAAACTGATCTCGTAAAAATCCTGACAACCTTATCACAATCACCAGGAATAGGTTGTTGTTACTACAAGGCATTACATATATTTAGTCGCAGGTGATATGCAGGAATAAAGTTATGCACATCATTAGTATTCTTTATATAAAATGTCACCCTGATAAGTATTTCTTATATAAAGAATACTAATGAGGGTGTCATTTCACAAAAAGAATAGTAATGAGGTAAAAGAGAATCATCCCAGATCTCTCCTGGCACTGAAATCAAACCCCGCGGCTTTTATGATTGATGGTATATTACTGGTTTTAAGCACTTGTCAACGTGACTGATATTGGCGATATGACAAGCTCCAATGCTCATGACTTATTAACGAGTTTTTCAACTAAATTTATGTCATACAATTGTTCTAAGACCAGTTTTCAATATTTGAACTTCTGTTAAGGAGGGACCTGGAAAATTTTTCTTGACAGGCGCGCTTAAAGTCATATCGTCAGCGACTTTAACTAACAAATTCACGCCTGGGTTTATCTCATTTACCATAAGCAAAAGCGACACAGGGCCAACTCAAAAATTTTGCTAACTCAACATCTACTACAATCCTTTACTTTCTATTGCCAAGAAAACTCATAACATAGGGATTTATATTAAATAATTTAACCTTATTGCAAAGTATATTATGCGAGATCATCTCATGCAAAAAATTGAATGAAAAAACCCGACATAATCTATATTTTGTCCAGCCAATTAACCTAACCAGTTATGACGACTAGAGGACGTTCGTCAAGCTCGTTCTCTCATAAAAATGATTTCTGAGCCCTAGACGGGAATCGAACCCGCAACCTTCTGATGACCGATGAGACGCTCTAACCATTGAGCTACTACGACTCAGATGGTGAGCTAGGGTGGAGGTTCGCCATATGTACTGCCTTAGCGAAAGTCACGATACGATAATAATGATGGAAATACTTAATGTTGAACACAAAGTTGGTTGATTCCCGTCTGGGGCTCAGATATCGTTTTTCTGAGAGAACGAGCTTGGCGAACGTCCTCTAGTCGTCTGATATTTACCAAGCTCCCACATGAACAAACTTTGTGTTCAGCACTAAGTACTTCCGTCATTATTATCATATCGTGACTTCCGCTGAGGCAGTACATATGACGAACCTGCACCCTAGCTCACCATCTGAGTCGTGGTAGCTAAATGGTTAGAGTGTCTCACCGGTCATCAGAAGGTTGCGGGTTTGATTCCCATCTAGGGCTCAGCAATCGCTTTTCTGAGAGAACGAGCTTGACGAACGTCCTCTAGTCGTCATAACTGGTTAGGTTAATTGGCAGGACAAAATATAGATTATGTCGGGTTTCTTCATTCAATTTTTTGGATTCATCAACTCTTTAAATCTCAATGTAGTATGTACAGGACATCAGTGCTCTTCCCCAGCTATTCCATTTGTCTCCCACTTCCTGTTCGAATTCGATCCGAAACAAGAATTTTTGAAATGTACGGAAAACTTTCAACAAAATTTGCTGATTTTGCCGCGCTTAACTCGTGACAGTTCGTTGCTGCAAAACTGTCATGTGACTGAAATGTCCTAAAAAATTTTTTCACGGAGTGCAATCCAATCAATATGGATCCGTTTTAAAGTCGTCGCTGACCTTGTTTCTTCGCCTTCGCGGTGGAAATACAAGATGGGGGTTTGTTTGGCGAAGTGAGGTAAGATTACTTATTATGTAACACTGCTCATTCTACTGGGTGTTGAAAAATGTAACGATGAGACTAAGCTGACATATGACCTTAGGGATAATCGGCAAGTTGTTAGAGAAAGGTCGCGGCCTGCCAAACCAAGTGCCCATGTCCGTCACCTACTAAACATTTGGCCATTTCTAGAATGTTTAAAGTTATCCGTCTTGCAAGGGATGTTTTGTTCGTTTCGCTTTTAAAACTCAGTGGAGACATAGCTGTAAATCCTGGCTCCTATCAGCCTTTAACACAAGTTAATATTTTATCGCCATTATGGAATGGGTTAAAGCTTTGCCACTGGGAACATACGACTTACAATAAGTTAGCATGATGAAATAAAATAGGCTTCATGAAGAATTCAGATAACTCAAGTAATATTGATATTCTGCTTTTATCAGGAACATTCTGTACAAATAATACTTCTGACTCTTTTTATATTATTCCTGGCTATGAGTTTTATCGGAAGGACAGGGCAAATAAGCTAAGACGCTGACTTCTGGCATTTGTGCATAAAGACTTGATTCTTAAACGGCGAACTGATTTGGAAGACGACGATGTGGAGGCATGTTGGTTAGAGGTATGTCCCCACAAAGCAAAAAGATCTCTGTTTGTTGCTGGAGTCTGCCTTCCACCATCATCAAACTCAGAAATGGACAAAAATCTTAAAAAAAATATTGAGAATGTCCAACTGCGTAATAAGGAAATGATAAATATGGGCGGACTTGAATGTTGATTTTATGATAGTGAAGAATTTCCACAAGTATAAATTAACGAAAAGCTTACTGAATCTAAATTGTCTAAGTTCGTTGATCAATTCACCAGACTGGTGTCTCAGGCCTGTCTTGATCACATCTGGAGCGATAATTCACAACGTATCAGACAAGTTGAAGTGTTATCGTCAGGCATGTCAGATCATTTACCTGTTGTAGCTGTGCTAGAGTACAAGCGAAAAGCAACACAAACCAACATCATACCATCAGTTATAGAGATATAAAAGTATTATGTTTTTGAATGAATAGTTCACGACCACATACTCCACACAGGCGGAATTTGAATCTGAATTTATTATTATTCTATATAGTAGTACATGTGATTTACTGCGGGCTCACATTATATGTGAAACACCTACAACACATCCTTTGGGAGATAGATTGTCAGTAAAAGTAACGGGAAAAAATTGATCCTCTTGGATATAGGCAAGTGTTTACTTAGACACCTTTTATTGATTTAAGTCAGAGTAGTCCTGTCAGCAAAACAATATTGGTGTTATCAATAGGAGCCCTGACAAACAATGAATACATTGATGTTCTAACTATTAATCTAATGACTATATACAGGATA
>JBAHVQ010000055.1:49444-68157 GCA_036872915.1 Nanipora kamurai
TTATCTTAAATTACAATTAAGAAAATAGTGACGTCACATGCAGTAATACAAAAATGATATAGTGCCAGTCTCCCACAGGGGAAAGACATACAATCACAAGTGATAGAGCTTTTCAACACGTAGCTGCTATCAGGAGCTAATTTAGATAGCATCGATAAACTTATTCTGTAGTTTATTTTTCTCAGCACAAATTAAATTCCAATTAGTGACAATGCTGGCTGCGAGTTGTGCATCATTGCCTGACTAAAATTGCCCCTTTCAATGTGTAGCCATTCAAGCAATCCTTGAAACGTGGTATGAAAGAAATCCTGACAATACCTCGAATTGACCTTTTCGGCGCTAGAATCCACGTGTAGTGATACGTGACCAAAAATGTAAACAAACAACCAAAGTTCGTACAAGCTTGGAAGTTCGAACAAGCGGTCTACGTACCATATTCGAAAGCTAGTTCAAACTGTTTCCTATTTTAACAGTCAACTGCCGGTATAACTTGAAGTGGCAAAGTATGACCAGTCATTGTGAAAGCGAAGATTTTAAATAAGAAGTTTTTGATCGAACGCGGAGTTGGCGTAAATAAATATCAGAAGCCATCGCTGACAGGAATTGCTTCTTCAGTCCGAAAAATTCGGTTACCTGCCATCGAAAGCTTGATACGCAACAGCGCAAACAATCAAAATGGTGATAAGTTAGTAATTCATCTAATGGAAATATAAGACCCGTTCAAAATGAAGGCCGTGAACACTTTCATTTACTCACCGCCGTTCGGGGACATATTCAAGCACCTGATTTATCTCTCTACCGATTACGATAAACAGGGTCTTGCTGCCTACAAGTTCTTCAATTAGTATCGATCATTTGAAGATGGCTACGTGGAATCTCTTTTAACAAAAACGCGGAAGAATGAATGTCTTCATGTTAATTTGGGAATAGTGTGAGCAGCCATGAAGACCAAAACAGATGACAGGATGGACTTTTACGATCTCTATTTTATTTTGGAAGGGAAAGGAGAGAACAGAGGCAGCGTTTTGAAAGCCAAGTGTTTATGTAAGGGTGGTCGTGACGGAGGACGCAAACACAGTGGCGGCAATGTATCCCCTCCTGAAACTCTTAGGGCTTGTTTACATGGTATATGCGTGTGTTTTGAACAACGAGGGCACCCTCTCTGAGATAGCGCCGGTTCACATGCAAAATGTTATTCCTGGGAGGGAGGGATAGCTCAACAAAACAGAAGCAAGATGGCGGGTCGAAGACTTATTTT
Source organism: Nanipora kamurai (assembly GCA_036872915.1). Lineage (NCBI taxonomy): Eukaryota > Metazoa > Cnidaria > Anthozoa > Scleralcyonacea > Helioporidae > Nanipora > Nanipora kamurai. The sequence goes on from JBAHVQ010000055.1 coordinate 50,703, forward strand.
GGCCGCAAACGCGATCATCCTTTCATTGACATTCTTAGCGGCAGCTTTTCAGTCTGGATTTTTACTGAATTATTTAGTCCTAGAGAAATGCAGCAACGCATCCTAGAGAAAGCAGTGAATCAGTATAATATTGCTTTAGCTCGCGTAAAGCATGCTCGAAGACTAGTGTGTCGTCGAGGGAGATTTTGACGGAAACCCAGACGAACAGAGCAATGGTGGCTAAACCTGTACAACGGGATATTACCGGGGTCGGAATGGTAGAAATATTTTCATATGGATCGCAGTATATTTATGGCTCTGGTAGGCGAGTTAAATCTTTAGCTTCAGCCCAAAAGAGGCCCGCCAGGTCTCGATGTTTTGTCAGTGGAAAAACAAGTTGTCATGACCCTGTATTTTTTAAAAGTTAACGGTTCGCTCTCTATGACAGCTAATACATTTGGTGTTGCAGTAAACACGGTTTCTTCAGTAACTTGGAAAGTCTGCGACGTTATAACGCAGGTAATGTAATGGGGCCACATTATATAAAATCAATAATGAAGAAATGAGTGACCTTGTACAAGGAATGGAAAACAAATATGGATTTCCTCAAGCGTTTGGGTGCATAGACGGAACACATATCGAAATTATACAGCCCTCTGAAGATCCACACGATTATTGCAGTTATAAACAGAAGTGCACCTTAAATACTCAAGCTGTCTGTGACTGGGGAGACATGTTCACCGATGTTGAAATTAAATAGCCTGGAAGTGTGCATGATGGAAGGGTGTTTGGTAATTCACGAATAAATAGACTGTTAAGAGGGGAGAACTGCCAATGATTCATAAGGAACTTCCCCCTGGACATGACAAAATACCAGTCGCCTTGCTTGCTGATCCAACCTACCATATTGTATGAAAGAATATGCTAATCCAAGAAACAATGAAGAAGTCATTTTTAATAACAATTGAGTGTGCATTTGGGAGACTTAAAGCGAGATGACAGATTCTTAATAAAAGAATTGATTTGGGACTAGTTTATGTACCAAACCTTGTGTGTACATGCTTTGTCCTTCACAGTTTCTGTGAAAGACATGGTGCAAGTGTGGATGATGATACTGTAGCTGGACAGATTAGATTTGAAAGGCCGCAAGCCAACATTACTCCTGACCGATTAAATGTATTCAACACTGCTGAGGGGACAAATGATAGAAATATTATCACTGTTGTCTACAGAGAGTATATTCCCCATTAAAGAATGATTTGGACCTCCTAACTTTGGGCTGAGTTGTTCAAAGGTCGATTAACATTAATCCCGGGTTAAAGTTTAATCCGCTGTTTTATTTCAACAAGTTATAACAAACTGCTTTCCCTTAAACTTTATTTGATAAAACTTTTGTCAATACGCTGTAGATCTATAAAGAAAAAACTAGCTTTTGCTTGCAGGATTTTAATATTCTGTTCTTCACTTTTTTACAAATCCTGGATTAAGCCCGTCAAGGTTTTGAACAACTTGCCCTCGGAGATTTACAGAGTTTTGACATTTTTATTGTATTTTCTTAATTTTTACTTAATTAAAGTTGGCAAGGCTACCAATTGTCAAATATACTTATATTCCTTTATATAAAAAAAAACAAGAACAGTGTTCCACTCTCCTGGTTTTTTTTTACTGGCTGCGTAGATATGGGCAGAATTACGCTCAAGTCACAAAGTCAGAGTCTGATCTGTTCGAATATTATATTTCAGTGAGCATGTAAACCTAAATGCTCAGACATACACCCTAAGAATCCTCATAGCCTAGCCTAAAATTTTGTTGCTGTTGCTATTGTTAGTTTTCCCCTTACTTTCCTATGTGAGAGGGAGGCCCGAAAAATAAAATAGTTAAACAACAATCACAATAAAACTACAATTAGCAAGTGAACAAAATTTTCCCACTTGAGCATACCGTTCTTTCCATTTTAAATAACATAATGTTATTGTTTGAACATATAGGCATTTATATCTCAAAATTGTAACAAAAAGAATTTACCTGAAGTCATTTGAAGTGAAAAAAAAAATGTTACTAAGCAGAAAAACTCAAACATGACCACAAATTTTAGTCAACTTTACAAAATGTTTCTTCTCAACCTCGAGTGTTGTCTAAATGCAATTTATGAAGTTCAAAAATTTCACCGACTGTTGCTTTGTATGATTCCATTGCCTTCATTGGTATATAATGTGTTATTGGCAGCTGATATAGCTCCATAGGTCCCAGCTATGGTGGAAGTAGCAGAAGGAGCACCGTTGCTAGGGAACAGCTGTTGGTAAGGTTGTGTATTAAGCCCTTCATACTGTTCTGGGTATTTATGTGCTTGTGATGTTGGGTAATGGAATGCAGGGTTGGCAAATTGGGGATGATGAACTGGCTGGTTTTGCTAACAATGCCATATCACTTGCAATTCCATCACTAATTGAGGTGAGACAGGCTGTCATTTTTGTGATTGAATCTTCCAAAGTTCTGTTAGACTTTTCAAAAGCATTTGGCATATTCTTCTTCAGCAGGTCCTCCTTTGCGCAATTTATTAGTAACTGGTCTCCCTGAGATCGAGACAAGTGCTTCTCCATGTGCTTACGTTTGTTATCGACCAGTTTAGGGATGATCTTGTGTAAATGACTATGAGAAAACACAATACGTGTATAGAAAAAAAATACTTGGAGCCATAATTGTCATCACTGCATGTTAAAAGAGCTGCAAAGATTATTTCTTTTTCCCTTGGGGGGAAATTTATTGTACCATCATTCATGCGTAGGCAAATTTCTAGAGGAGTCTTGGGTATGCTGCTTGTCAATTTTTAAATGTTTGGCTTCTAAAACAGCACTTTATCCATTTTGTAATCCATAATGTAAATTTCTCCCTCACAAATTCTCCATTCCAGATGTGAGGGGAGCCTATATAAGCATTTAAGGGTTAGGTTTATATTTAGGGGTTAGGATTAGGTTAACGTAAGGGGTTAGAGTAAGGTTTTTGGATGGGAAGTTGTATTGAATAGTCTTTAGTAATTTTGAGCGATCGCCATTTGAACGATGTTGTTTATGTTAATTGGTAGAGCCTGCAACTAGTTAAGCAGCGGTGAGAGCATGGGAAAGGGGCTCGTAAAAGCAGCGTGGAAGAACAGTGTTTTAACTAACAATCGAACAAAATAAAATTGAGTTAAAACCTGTTTTTTCGTTCTTTTTACTGGCATCCCAGTACAGTAAAACACTATGATTCGAATCGGCGTTCCAGAGTTGTAAAGAAGCCAAAATAATAATAAGTTTGCAGCCCAAGGTTGTGTATTGCTTGAAGACAATCTCAGAATCGGCTCCGTTTAGACATGAGTGTTGCAGATAAAAATATCGAAAGTAGCAAAGCCAAAATGGCAGTAACTGTTGCATCAAGACGCCTCATCGGAGCAGCCAACAGAGAATGTGAGTACGATATCTTAAAGAACCTAATGATCGACGTTGAGAAGGCATATGATGATTTTTGTCTGGTTAATGAGGAATTTGAAACTATGGTATGTGAAGAGCGACATGCTGAACATCGTATTGTCAACGGTGAGGACATTAAAACCTATAGGGACGGTGTTTACAAAAGCTATCAAGATGCGAGAAATTTATTTGCTTATGTAAAGAAGGAAAATGAAGAAAATACTAGGAAACAAATGGCTGAACCAGTTAGAGTTACTTTGAAGAATAACATTAGTAGAATACATCAACTAATGACAATTATTGACATTAACTTGGAGCCAGAAATATAAATGTACATGCTTTACAAATGGACAAGAATGATTTTCAATCACTTTTGAATGTTATATGTGAAGATATCACAAAACTTTGCACCATTGACTCCCAAAAGCAAGATCTGCCAATTCAAAAGGATGTTGATGAAGTTGTTAGAGATGTTTACAACCTTATTAGGCAGATCAGTTTATGTTTGTGAGATCAAAATTCATTTACCCAACCTCTGGCAAAACTGATGAAGTAATTTTACTGCATGTAAATAGTTCTCTTGCGAATGACTACACAACAAGTCCTGCTACCCCATTCCTTGAAACCACCAGCATCGACAGTATAGTCCACACTACCCAGATTACTCAATCCCAAATCAGCACGGCTCCACCATCGATTATGGTCACCTCTGCCCCACCAATTGACGTTACAAACACAACCACCACTCCAGCCACAATTAGCAACCCTACCATACTTGGAGTTAGCATAATTCCTCCTTCACCCTCAACATCAACCAGTGTCACCCTGAACACAATCAACTCTCCTAGTCCAGACCCAACCACCTGTATTACTTCTCCCCTGGCTCCTGCAGCTCCATCTTCACCTACGACTGTTGTTGCTACCACTTTACCCGTCATCACCATTGGGCAAGTCCCAACCATCTACATTAGTGATCCCCTTGCAACCCAAGGTACCACCACCGCCACCATAGATGCCAACCTCAGTAAGTCAAGACCACCCTGTAGTAGTGGCAGTAACTTATTCAGTGTAACAGCTCAGAGTTTTGTACCTCAAAGCATTTATCGTACAAACTTGCCTGAACACGCACATTTACTTCAACAAAGTCAAGTTTTTACAAATGCTTTGGAAAACAACCCAACTGGTATAGCAGCAAGCAGTTTGAATGCCGTGCCAACACACCACCCAATCATGTCATCTCACCCCTATAACCAGTCGCCAAGGTTTGACAACAGTTTCTCCACTTATCCATTTGGTGTGAGTACAAACCTTACCAATAAGGACTCCTCCATCTCCCTAAAGAGAATGAGCCTGCCAACGTATTCGGGACTTAGAAGAGACTGGCCCAAGTTTAAAGCGGTGTGGAAATCTATAGCTGCAACATCTAATTACAACAAAACTGCTCCAGCTCGTGAGCTGAAAAAGTCAGTCAAAGGAGAAGCCAATATCCGTATAAAGTCTGTTTACATTACTAAACCAGAACCATATGATACAATGTGGGAGAAATTAGAACTGTATTATGAACATACTAGCGCCAGCGTCCAAGCCGCGTTGGAAGGCCTCCAAAGGGTGAAACCGGTGAAAGAGGAAGATTATAAAGCACTCGTAGAACTTGTTGATGAGGTGGAGTCGGCTTATTCACAATTGGATGAACTAAATAGATTGAGTACATTAACCATGAGAGACGTAGATTTTATTAGCGATTTATTATCGGTTCATCTGAAGGTTGATTGGCGAAGAAAGTAACGTGATTTGTCACCTGATGAAAAACTTCAACCATTCATGTCCTTCATGACGTTCCTGGAGAGAGAGCGGGCAGTTGTGGCACGCCTGGCAGAAAATCAAGTACCGAAGAAGAAGGGTGATCGATGGGCCGGTAGCAGTCATGTCGAAAGAGGCAACAAACCTCGAGTATATCGTAAGTGTGCTTTCCCCACCCACAAGAAAGACACTGCAAAACACACTACCGAACAGTGCAAAGAGTTTCGAAAGCTACCAGTCAGTATACAAGACGGAAAGTATGAATTGTTAAAACAAATGAACGCGTGTTTTATATGTTTTGGAAATCACAAGAAGCAAGACTGCCCCAACAAAGTCTCGTGCTCTTCCTGTGGAAGCTATCAGCATCACCTACTGCTGTGTGTACGCAAAAAGTCTGATCTTCCAGATGATACAGAGACAAAAACTTCTAAGTGATGAAAGCGTAGAAAATAAAGAAACCTCTTCGTACGTCGCAGGAAGTAACTCAGTGGCTTTATATCCTATTTATCAAGTGAAAGTGAATGACAGCAACAAGAAGTTATCTGTGGTCTGTGATGGTGGCTCTAATGCTAGTTATATAACCCATTGCGCCGCAGATAGAATAAAAGCCAAAAGGGTGAAAAAAGCTCTCACTTGATGTCACAACCATGGGCAACGTGGAGAAAACCTGTAACACCTGGCAATACGAGTTTGCAGTTTACACAAGCACAGGAAAGAAAGTCCCTATTATAGCATACGGCATGGAACTGATAACTGACCCCGTGAGTAAGCTGGATCCCAAAGTACTGGTCAAATGGTTCCCTGATTATAATCCTGACTCGTTACAAAGAAAGTCCACATATATAGATGTGCTTCTTGGTTGTGACTACTTCGGTCTCCACCCAAAGCAAGAGGAGGCAAGGTGTGGTGACAACTTAAGCATCATGAGTGGCACTCTAGGAATCTGTTTACAAGGAAAGCATCCTGATCTAGTTGAGGAAACTAAGTACGATACCAATTTCACCAAGAAGATACATGATGTAAAACTGAAAGTTGAAACTTATGCTACTCGAGTGGACTCTCACCCAGAGTTCTATCCTACTTGCATCCGTAGAACCACTTCAAATGACCTGCTCTCAAAGAATTTTCTGAACGTATATTAGCCCTTTGGTAACCAAAGGGAAGTAGACAAGGCACTCAACTTCATACAAGGTGAAGATTTGGGCACCGAAACAGTCCCAAAATGTGGTGGATGTCGATGTAACAAATGGCCTACTGTTAATCACACTTACTCTTTCAAAGAAGAGCAAGAAATGAAAATGATCCAGGAGAATCGGGTGTATGATAGCATCAATCAATGTTGGATAACCAGTTTTCCCTGGCTCGTTGATCCACACACGTTACCCAATAATTATCAAACCGCATATTCCACCCAGCAGAGAACGGAGAAAACGCCGATGAAAGATGAGGCATGAGCTGATACTTACGGAAAGCAAATAAAGGATATGGTGAATCGTGGTGTAGCGCAAAAACTGCCCCCTCAGGAGATAGATGATTGGACGGGTTCTGTATTTTATATTTCTCACCTCGCAGTCGTGAATCCTCGATCCAATTCCACGCCCATTCGAATAGTTTTCAATTCAAGCCAAATCCACGAAGGTGTTTCGTTGAATTCCTGCCTTGGAAAGGGTCCAGATTCCTACATGAATAATCTAGTTGGGATTCTACTACGTTGGCGAAAAGAGAGAATAGCTGTGATTGGTGACATCCGAAAGATGTTCAACGCAGAGCATCTAAAGGTCTTGAAACAACATTGCCACCGTTTCCTGTGGAGAGATTTAGAGCAGCATCGTGCACCAGACGTTTACGTAATTCAGCGAGTCAATATGGGTGACAAGCCAGCACCTGCGATCAGCACTGAGGCTATTTATAAGACAGCAGAGAAGTTTTGTGCTGATAGCCCACAAGCTGCAAATCTCCTGAAACATTCTAGTTATGTGGATGACTTAATCGACACGCAACCAAGCAAATCTGATGCTTTAAAGATAGCTAAGGAAACCGAAGATATCCTAGCCAAAGGAGGATTCTCTGTTAAATGCTGGCATTTCAGTGGTGAGTCAAATCCGCGCGTTTATGAACAGTTGACGGACGCGGATGTAACAGACAAGATCGCTGTACAGCCAGATCAAAGGATTGTGTTGCTGAAGGGAACAGATGATAAACTGCGTGTCCTTGGCCTTGGATGGAATCCAAAAAACGACAGTATCATATACGAAGTCACTCTAAATTTTAGTAGCAAGAAACGCGGCGTACGTACATGTCCTAATCTTGTTGAAGCAGACCTACCCAGTGCTTTACCAAATTTCCTGACAAGAAGAGTTGTTTTGGAGCACGTAATGAAGATTTATGATCCTCTTAGTTTGATCTCACCATTCACTCTAGTGGCCAAAATATATCTGAGGGAAACATGGTCTCGTAAGCTTGGATGGGATGACCCACTTCCTGCTGATCTTTGCAACAAATGGTCCAACTTCTTTTCCTCCCTTTTCAAGCTAGAGCGCCTGCGTCTGGAGCGATGTTTGCGACCTGCCGATGCAACTGGGCTCCCTTGGTTGATTATCCTAAGTGATGACAGTGATCTCGCGTATGGGTTCGCAGCTTACATCAGATGGAGTTGGAAGACGGTCGGGTTTGGTGTCGATTGATTATGGCAAACTGTCGAATTGCTCCCATCAACAAGCTATCTACTCCACAGATGGAGTTAAATGCTGCAGTTCTCTTCAAACGAGGACGAAAGGTCATAGAGAAAGAAGTGAGATTAAACTTTGAAAGAGCTCTACAGATAGTAGATTCCGAGACGGTGTTGAGCGTGATAAACAAGACAAGTGCCCGCTTCAAAGTGTGCGAGGGAGTACGAATTGGAGAGATTCAGGCAGCCACCAATGGTGATGTATCGTGTTGGGCATGGATGTCTGGTGAACACAATACTGCAGATTGGCTAACTCGTGGTCGAACACCTGAGGAGCTAAACAACGATTCACACTGGTGGAACGGTCCTCCCATTTTATAGCAGCCGATTGAAGACTGGGAATTAAAGTTCAACCCTAAGAAAGAGGAAGTATTACGTGGTGAGAAGAAAGTATCCAGCAAAGCAATCAACGCAGCAACAACCAGTCCAGCAGCATCCAGCGCTGCAACAGTTAGTCAATTGCCTGCTACTACAGTTACAGTAAGTGAAGCAGCAGCAACCCCAGATATTCCTTTGATCGACTACAAAAGGTTCAGGGATGTCAACAAGTTAATATGGGTCATTGCAAGAGTGTTAAGTATTGCCAAGAGGAAGAGTTTCCTAGGTGGAAGAACCTTATCAATATCCACGGGACAGCTACAAGACGCCGAGAAGTTCATCGTGCAAGACGCCCAGAAGTTACTCGAGAAGGAAATGGTGAAAGTCGATCGAAACGGTAGAAAGGGAGGCCGTTATTCCAGTTTGACTCCAGTCCAAGATGAAGATGGCTTTTGGGTCGTAGGACAACGACTAAGCAACACTAATCCAATGGCAGCGGACTCAAACCTGCTGAAGTTGTTGCCCTACAATCACCCTGTCACTCGACTCCTCATGCAACGAGCTTACTCCTCAGGTCACAGAGGACGCGATGCCACTCTGGCACATTTCCGTCAACAATACTGGGTACCTCAAGGAAGCAAACTGGCACAGTCAGTCAAATGCAAATGTCAGATGTGCAAATTACGAGAAGCAAAGTTCCAGTCTCAAGTGATGGGACAATTGCCGGAAGCAAGAGTGAAACCTGCTCCAATCTTTAACAAGGTGATGTTAGATCTCTTCGGACCTTATACAGTGCGAGGAGAAGTACAGAAAAGAACCAGTGCCAAGGCAGATGGAGTAGTTTTCACTGATTTGATCATGAGAGCAGTACACATCGAAGCTGTGTTCGGGTATGACACGGAATCATTCCTATTGGCTCTGAGCAGATTCGTCAGTGTTCGTGGTTGGCCGGAAGTTATTTACAGTGATCCGGGATCCCAGTTGGTCGGAGCCGAAAAGGAGCTCAAAGAAGCATGGAAGAGCATCGCCCGTCAATCTTTGCATAAGAAAGGAATCAAGAATGGCCTCACCTTGGTGTTTGGTCCTGCGGATAGTCCATGGTATCAAGGCGCAGTTGAATCGATGGTGAAAGGTGCCAAACGAGCGATTAAGTTTGCAGTGAATAATCAACGTCTATCAGCTTCCGAGTTTCTAACGGTGTGCAGCGAAGTCTCAGATCTCCTAAATGAAAGGCCGATTGGATCCCGTCCAGGGGCTGAATCAGAGATCAACATCCTCACCCCTAACGGTTTGTTGTTGGGTCGAGCTTCGGCAAAGAATCCTGTAGGGTGGCAGCCACAAGGAAACGATCCAAGAAATCGTTATTACTTAGTCCAAAGAGTAATTGAAGAGTTTTGGAATAAGTGGACGGAATTATACGCCCCAGCTTTGGTGGTTCGTCTCAAGTGGCATACGAATACACGAAATCCACAACCAGGAGACGTAGTTATTGTTGCAGATAAGAACACTCTGCGTGGAGAATATCGATTGGGTTTGGTTCATGAGGTGTTTCCAGGAAAAGATAAGAGAGTGGGTCGTGTGTCCGTTATGTACAAGAATTTCCAAGTCGGAGACAAGATTAAAGAACACAAACGACATAACCAAGCTATCATCGTTACTCGAAGTGTGCAACGACTGGCCTTATTAGTTCCGGCAAATGAAGATCTCGCCCAAGAAAACAAAGAGTAATCCTAGTGGAACACTTTAACGTCTATAAACTTTCGTATTGTCTTATTGTTAATTTCGTTGTTAAAATGCGATCGCATCGACCCCAGTCCTCCCGGTATATTGGATAATCTTTAGTAATTTCGAGTGATCGCCATTTGAACGATGTTGTTTATGTTAATTAGTAGAGCCTGCAATTAGTTAAGCAGCGGTCAGAGCATGGGGAAGGGGCTCGTAAAAGCAACGTGGAAGAACAGTGTTTTAACTAACAATCGAACAAAATAAAATTGAGTTAAAACCTGTTTTTTTCGTTCTTTTCACTGGCATCCCAGTACAGACGTCATTCTACTTCGGTTGGCACCCATTGCTTGTGGGCACACCTCCGTCTACACCCAGTTTAGGAGGGTTACCCACCCACTTCCCTCGCCAGCTGAAGTGTTACATGTTTTCAGCCTTATTTACCTTATTTGTAAAGATGTCATTTTACAGGTACTTTTATTTTGCTTAAAATAGGAACATTTCAATGCTTAGCTTGGATTTGTCACCATTCATGATTGCGAGACACTATTGTTAATATCACCTTCTGAAACTTGGGTTCTGCCTTCAGGTTCAAATGAATCCTCAAAGCTATTGCCCTTATCATTCCATCTACCAATGAGTCACCGTCAATCCCAAACGACAATGAGGTCGTTGCTGGTGACCCTCCCCAAATATTGGTGAGGAGATCGTAATTTTCCTGTACCTGACTACCGCTTCCACTTCTGGTCCCCTTGTTGACAGCGTTCCGATAGTCTTGGCGCAATGCCTTCACCTTCGCCTTAATTCCCTGATAGCCGGCTTTGATAACTTGCTTCTGAGCTTCAGCCTCTTTTGTGTATTTCTCATATTGTTCCTTTTTCGTGTTTTTGATTTCTATATTTGGCTGTGTTATCAGGTGTGGCCCAAAACCGCCAGGATAATCATGAACCTTGCACCGGCGAACCTCTGGGTACCTAGTCGCCAAATCAGCTTCGGAGTCGATTCCTCTGAAATCACGCGTAGTTTCATACTCCTTTATATATTTAAGTAGAATCTCTATCTTTTCTGTTGTCCAAGAAAACTTCTTGCTCTTCTTGGCCTTCTTTGTGTTTGAACTTACGATCGTGCCTGCTTTGCGCTTGGGTGGAGTTCTTGCCATCAAGATCATAGCTCGTCTCATTCTGGTCTGGAACAATGACTTCCATAGAATCCATAGCAAAGTCATTATTGTCTTCTTCAAGTTGTGGCTCTTCAGGCAGAGATTCTATTGTTTCTTGAAGATCAGATCGTCGAAAGTATTCTCCAGATTTGTGCATGTGCGAAGCCCATACTCGATGCCATATCGCGCTCTAGATAGATTACTACCTTTGTTTTACATGCGTGGTAGGGTACCCTTAGGGGTAGGGTTCCCCCACTTCCAAGAGTTCTTCGAGAGAATACATTGCTGCTGCTATATACAGTTGTAGTCACAAGTTTACATACGCTGTATTTTGTGTGATGTATTTGCAATATGTGGATAAAAGGTGTAGCAAAACTGAACTACTGCATATTCATAATCAAAGCAAACAACAAAGTTATTCACACAATGATTTTTAACGCACTTTATTCATTATTTTAACAACTTGAAGGAAAAGTTGGTGAATTGGCTAGGTCAAAAGTTTACACACAAGGGGCGTGGTCATGACTAATACTTAGTTGCGTGGCCTTTAGCCTTCTGAACCGCAATCAAACGGTTCTGATAACCATACACAAGTTTTTGACAGAATCCTGGTGTGATGTTTGACCTCACTGCCTGGCAGAATTCGTGAAGGTCATGGAGATTTGCCGGTTGTCTGTCACGAACTCGTCGTTTCAACTCGGCCCACAAGTTTATAGGGTTAAGATCTGGGCTTTGGGAAGGCCATTCCGAACCCTAATGTTCTTTTGCTTGAGCCATTGCGAGACTATCTTAGCTGTATGTTTCGGATCATTGTCATGTTGGAACGTCCATCTCCGACCAAGATGCAATTTTCTGACTGCTGGTTGGAGATTGTTCTGAAGAGGTTTCAAGTAATCTTCTTTCTTCATGATTCCATCTACTTTGGCGAGCTCCCCTGTTTCACTAGAAGCAAAGCAAACCCAGAGCATAATACTCCCACCACCATGCTTTACAGTCGGTATGGTGTTTTTAGGATTGAATGTTTCTCCAACTTCCCTCCAAATGCACTTCTCGTCATTATGGCCAAACAGCTCTATTTCTTACTTCATCAGACCACAGAACGTTATTCCAAAAATCATCTCCTTTATCCATATTCTCACAAGCATATTTCAGTCGAGCTTGGAGATGCCTTTTTTGCAGTAGAGGTTTCTTTCTTGGACAGCAGCCCCTGGGTCCATGACGATGCAAAACTCGCTTGACTGTAGACAAGGACACCTGCGTTCCTGCACTTTGCATTTCGCGATGAACATGCTTCTTCGTTAGTTTTGGATTGCTTCGAATCATCCTGACCAATTTTCGCTCAGCACTAGCAGACAACAATGGTTTACTTCCCGACCTTGGTAAGGTGTGAATCATCCCAACGGTTTTGTATTTGCGTATTATTGTGGCATCAGATTGCCTAAGAATCTTTAATCGTCTCGAAATCTCTCTTAAAGACGATCTCATTTTGTGGAAATCGACTATACGTTGCCTAAGTTCTATGCTGTGTTCTTCAGCCTTTCCCATCATCATCCAATTGCAAATACGTTTCAAATGACCACAGTTCATTCGTATTTATAAGCCATGCACTAGAAAAATCCATTAATATTCCAGTAATGTCACAGGATAAGCATCTATTGTTTATAGGCTTTACAATAAGGGATTACGTAAAAAGTATTTTTGCTTTTGCCTGCGTTTTACAGCATCACGATCATGACGCACGTGAATTGTATGGAAATTTTTGACCTAGTCATTTTCTGCTCATTCTTCTGTTATTGGTGAAAAATTAGGTAATTTTGTTTCTAACGTTTAGTATAAACAAATTATGCATTTGTTTTCATTATCTAGATAAACGGATATATTTTTCTATCGTCCTTTGCAAATAAATAGCTACTATGTCGGTCAACATGCACTGTATGTAAACTTTTGACCACAACTGTATGTGTTTGCATCTTCCGTCACTACCACTTTTACTTGGACACTTGGCCTTCAAAACGCTGCCTCTGTTCGTTTCTTTCCCTTCCAAAATAAAATGGAGATCGTGAAAGTCCTTCCCGTCATGTGTTTTGGTCCTCTTGGCTGGTCACGCTATTCCCAAATTAATATGAAGACATTCATTCTTCCGCGTTTTTGTTAAAAGGGATTCCACGTAGCCATCTTCAAATAATCTATAATCGTCAAAGGACTTGTAGGCAGCAAGACCCTGTTTATCGTAATCGGTAGAGTGAAAAATCAGGTGCTTGAATATGTCCCCGAACGGCGTTGAGTCAATGAAAGTGTTCATTGGTATCCACGACAGATGTAATTATTAAAATTTGATCATTTTTGATAATTTACATCGAAACATGCTTTATTTTTAGGCCAGTACCATGCAAGGTTAGATGCTAACCAAAAAAACGCATTTTCTCTCTGTCGACGCTGGTAACAAAACAGCCAGAATTCCAGGCCGACGTATCCTACATACTTTCCTATAATAAAGTTTTGAAGGATTGACCATGTTCAGAAGGGGAAGTTTAGAAGGGGGAAGCCCGACGCATACCAGTTTCCTGGATCTGCTACTGTTGTACCTAAGTCCTTTCAGATTCTTTGTTGGTTGAAGTCAACAAATTTGTATGGGAACTTTATTAAAATGTGTTGTAGGGTCAATCCAAATGGCGTGGACACTGGTTATGGTACACACGTATCTCTGTTTGTCCATATGATGCAGTCAGACTGGGACGATACCCTGGAATGGCCTTTCTCTGGCAGGATATCTCTTTCTATACTTGACCAGAGTGACGATGGAGAATATAAAAGACACATCAGCGAAACCTTGGTTACCAGGCCCAATCTGTTGGCCTTCCAGCGCCCAACTACAGCACGAAACCACAAAGGATATGGCTACGTCGAATTTGCTCACCTTGACACCCTCCAAGAACGACAATACGTAAAAAACGACTGCCTCCTTGTGCGAGTTCAGGTTTTTCACTAAACGACTTGATTGAATAACGAATTAATTCAACTTAACAATTATCAAGAAAGTAATTATGTGCGTTTTTTTTAGTTTTTTCTCGTTGATATATTTTGAGATATATGTGACTTTTTATTTTTGTGGGAAGTCTAAAAATTAAAATTAGTGATCTTAATAATATACCCTTTTCGAAAGTCACATATTACATTTGGTCACATTTTCCAATTCCATGTATGAAATGAAAGTTTTGTTTGTGAAATTAGTTTTCGTAGTCTGAATCCTTAATCCTGAATTCTTATGAAAAGATTTCAAATGTGAAACTTTGAACCTTGCATTTTCATAAGTGTTTCGCATGTTAAAATTTTCCAATTTCATATATGTAAATTGTATATGTATATGTAAATGTAAATTTCACACGTGGAACTAATCTTCAGATCATTCATCAATCTTCAAGTACATGTTTCATTCACTGAGGCTTATGATGTAAACTTTAGACTACTTCATTGCACAAGTCTTCGTAATAGAATTTGCGAACGATTGCTCGATAACACTGGGGCGTTACAGCACTGAATGAGTTCACCTTAACTTGAAAATAATGATCAGGAACATACCTTAACCTTCAACTAAGATGTTGTTAATATCACTACATTTTGGTTTCTAGATGCTTTTAGGGTGGCGTTTTTTTGTTTTCGTTTTACCCTGGTTTTTGTCTTTATTTTTATTTTGGTTTTTTCGTCATGGATGCAGTTTTCTTGGATGTTTGATGCCTTGTGTACATGATTTACCTAAATCTGCCTTTAAAAGTTTAACGTTTGACCAGCACATTTGGACGTGCTAGAATTCATCTGAGGCAATGGTTCTCAACCAGAAACTATGGCCTGTAAGGACTCCTAAGATTATCTCCGGTTTAAAAAAATAATTTAAAAAATCCACCCATTCCTAAAACCACAAGTCAGGAATACTTCTAACCAGGTAGACGCCAAGTAGACAGCGCCAAGTGGACTGTAAGGATTAGACGTCCAATTTTACAGCTCTGTGGCAAACAATACTTGAAATAACATTTTTGCCAGATCGTCAGCCCGACTACGTTCTCTCATTGCTAATGAATTTGTGATCATTGTCACCATTTCAACTACAACAACTACAAAGGTTTTTTTCTCACCTTATGAAACTGACCAGAACTGTCAAAGAACAAGTTATTCCTTATCCGCGTAAAGCTCGTCCACCTAAGTTAATAGCACTCAAAAAAGCAAATTCCATGAGGGAAATTTATATTCGTTTCTCTTTTCCTTGTGAAGACCATATATTGTTGTCAATAATAGAATTAGATCAATAACTATAAAGCTTATTTAATAGTGTTTCTAAACAGCTGTTTAGAAGTATAATTTGGATGCCGACTAAGTTTGTATAAATTACTTATTCAAGATGTCGTTTGGTGAAAACCTGTACTCGCATTGAGATGCTCAAAGAAGTTAAGAGTATCGGTAGGTGATTTGATATTGTCGTATTTTGATGTACTGAATAGAGAAGGAAAGAAAGAAATACTAAGGGTAGAATGATGTAAAAACTAAACCTAGAATTTAAAATTCAACTACAGCCATTTAGACCCCTTCGGTGGGAGTCAAAACTGTGGAGTTTTGATTCCCACCGAAAATCAGTAGGTTTCTTTTAGTTAGAAACCTGTTGTATGCTGCCATTTGGTATGTTTAAGGGTACGCATTAGCCATTGTTTCCCCTCCCATATACTTGAAACCAAAGGCATAGGCGAAGGAGGCTGAAAAAAGTTTGCCAAATTTTAAGGATAATGTCCTTCTGGTGTCACTGGTAATCTAGACCGGTACTCTAAGTAAAAACGCGTAATAATGCATTCGTAAACATGTCAGCTGTGAGGACACACTTGGATAATGGGCAGAAATGACGTTATATCCGTGATTAATTCAGCTCTGTCCACTCTTTATGACGTCGTCCATGCCCAGAATACTGTCCAATGAAGCTTTTGCGGTCTGTAAAGCTGTTTGTAATGTTTAATTAAATATAGGCGCACGTGCAATCGCGCATTCACATAGACACACTAGTCATGCATGGGGCATGGTGTAAATTGAGATGCTAATCGTTCCCTTCCTTTATTAAAATACTAGATCTTACTTGGACATAACCAGTCCAAGACAAACCAGCAAAAGAATACTCCGCAGACCGAAATTAGGCGTCGGAGAGACAGTAACACTGACAAACACAACCATAAAGCGATGGAGTGATCCTTTGAATCGTGAACGAATTATAGGTGGGTAGAAAAACTATATTCGTTTTTGTTTGTAGCTCATCTAGCGTTTAACACGAGAGTACGTTTATGTATCTAATAATTTGCTAGTGATTTATTAGTTCTTTTATTTCATTGATTGATGGATAGTTAGTGCCGTATGTGAATTACGCATTCTTCACGGTCCCAAGTGAATTAAGAATATTCATAAATAATAACTTGCGTATTTAAATTAATTAGTTAAACGTGTAATGTTGAACTGAGCAAGAACGACGAACATCGATTATATTTTGAAGATAATTTAACTTTCTTCTTCCTCATAACGTTTTTCGTATTTCATTTGTCTCTTATAAGCCTTAGACAACCTTTATTTATTTACGCTGAACTAATATTTAGGGAACATATTTAGGGAACATTATTACAGGCATGTCTCAGCTTTCAACTATGAAAGCAGCATGTGAACAAAAGGACCCAGGTCCCAATTTACATCAGATTTGTTGTCGAGCCCTCATGGTCCAGTGGTAAGACAACCGTACTGGCAATCGCGGGTTCGATTCCCGTTGGGAAGCTCAGAACTTCTCTGAGTTTTCACAAAGCTTGAAGAACGAGCATTTCGTTGATATAACGTTCATAATAAAGAAACAGAACAAGCGAGTACGAACTGTTGCGTTTGGTGAGAGGACTCTTGATTGATGAATATATAGTGATAACGATCTTTTATGTCGACGTTAAACAGTGCTCGTTATCTTGGAAAATAGAACATATGGACATGTACGATAACTAAAGTGTGTTCGTTGTTACTCGGGAATTTCACGCCTGTGGACGATCTTCAGACAACCAGGACAATATGGAGAGCGTCCACGGACGCAAAACTCCTGAGTAACAACGAACACAGTTTAGTTATCGTACATATCCATATGCTTTGTCATTCTGAAGAAGGGGCTGGTCCCCGAAACGTAATCGTGTTTTAATAAAGTTTGATTCCTTGATGCCATCAAACTTTATGTTGAGCGGTCTCTCTCTCTCTCTCTCTCTCTCTCTCCCTCCCTCCCTCCCTCCCTCCCTCCCTCCCTCCCTC